>JAHREF010049383.1:12894-26188 GCA_033628625.1 Charadrius hiaticula | reverse complement strand
GGGGCAAGGATCCTGTTGGACGTGGATGCAGATGGAGTAGGGATCCCGCTGGATGGGGATGGGGCAAGGATCCTGTTGGACGTGGATGCAGATGGAGTAGGGATCCCGCTGGATGGGGATGGGGCAAGGATCCTGTTGGACGTGGATGCAGATGGAGTAGGGATCCCACTGGATGTGGAAGGGGCAGGGATCCCGCTGGACGTGGATGGAGATGGAGCAGGGATCCCGCTGTACATGGACACAGATGGAGCAGGGATCCCAGCCGACGCGGTTGCAAACGGGGCAGGGATCCCGCTGGATATGGACGCAGAGGGGGCAGGCGGCCCCTTGGACGCAGACGGTGCGGAGCATCAGTGCCTGACCCTCGAAGAGCTGGGGGACTACTTCCAAGAATGCATCGAAGCCGTCGAGCAGCTGGAAAAAGAGAGAGACAGCCTGATCGCGGAGCTCGGCCAGCTCCGGGAGCCGGCGCTGCAGGAGATCCGCCATGCCCACGAGGAGATCCAGGCAGCTTGCCGCCTGCTGGCCAAGGTGGAGCTGGAGAGGGACAACCTGAAGGATGAGATCCGGCAGATCAAGCAGAAGCTGTTCAAGGTGACGAAGGAGTGCGTGGCTTGCCAATACCAGCTGGAGAGCCGGCGGCACGACCTCTCCCAGCACGCTGCTTACCGGGGCGAGCTGGAGACCCAGGCTGGGCAACTCTCCGGCGAACTGTCCCAGCTGAAGGAGACCTGCGAGAAGGAAAAGGAGGTTTTGAGGCAGCGGCTGGAGGCTCCGCCGTGTCGGCAGGATAACCTGTACCTGCAGGAGAGCCGCCGACTCTCCATGGAGTTCGAGAGCTTCGTGGCGGAGAGCCGGCGGGGTCTGGAGGAGCACTACGAACCCCAACTGCTGCGGCTGTTGGAGAGACGGGAGGCGGGGGCGAAGGCGCTGCAGGAGATGCAGGGGGAGATCCAGGGGATGAAGGAAGCCCTGCGGCCCTTGCAGGGGGAGGTCAGCCGGCTGCGGCTGCAGAACCGGAGCCTGGAGGAGCAGATCGTCCTCGCCAAGCAGAAGCGGGATGAAGAGGTCGGGCAGTACCGGGTACGTGCCCCGGCTGGGCACCCCTCGCACCCTCTTGTTCGGAGAGTGGGAGATGTTCTTTGCAGCCGGGGAAATGTGGATGCTGAAGGTGTTGCTTGTAGGGCCAAGGGGAGGAGGGGGTGGATGAGGAGGTGGAATATCTCCTGGTGGTTGAAATCAAAAGCGTCCCCCGCCCCGGCACGGGCCAGGTGACGCAGCATCCCCCGGGCGAAGGGCAAACCTGATGTTACTGGGACACGGTGGGAAAGGGCTGGGGCTTCACCCGATGAGCTGCTGGAAAAAAAAAAAAAGCTTTCTCCTGATTATATTCTCACCTGGGTTTGATCTACCCCTCAGAAATGGTTGCAGCGAGCAGGGACAAGGCAGAGGGAATGGGGGGTTTCCTTCCCAGAGGATTCCCTCCCAGGGTTTCATTCCCTTTCTTTCGACGCCCAGCCCTGCTGGGGCAGTTCCTGCCCTTCCCACTGCCAGGAGGGTCTCACCTCCTGCGCCCGCAGCCCCGGCTGCCTCCCGAGAGGGTTATTTCTGGCTGCGCCAGGCATCGCCCCCCCTCCGCCACCTCCTCCTGAGGGACAAGGCAATTCAATATCTACAAGAGCACATTTGGCAAAGAGGCTCCGCAATTAATCTCCCCCATTTCAACACTCCCTGTTCTCGGCTCGTAATCGCCGCCTCCTCCCAGGCTGGCTCTGAGCAGCTTCTCGAAGCTGGCGCGTCCCTTCCATCGCTTCTCCTCCCTGCTGAGCTGGGGACCAGGTCACCAGCGCCCGCAACACTGCTCGTCTTGGATTTCAGGGTCCGCTGTCCCTTGGAGGACAGGACTTCAGGGCATCCCTGATGCGCCTCCACATTTTCTTTTTCCCAAATTCCTTTTTTTATCTTCTCCTGACTCATCGGTTTATACAGTCCTGACAGCTTCTCCAAACACACACACGGGACAAAACCAACCACCCGAGTGAAGCCTAAGGACCCAACACATCACATCCCAGCCCAAGCTTCCACCTTTGTAACGAAACAAAGATTTTTTTCGGAGGTTTTTTAAGGCGGTGGTTGGCCAGCCATCAGCCTGGCTGGGCTTTGTCCAGACCAACACCATCGACAGGCAGATTCCCCCAGGAGAGAGTGAGCAGCAGCTGAGCGCAGGCACCGGGACAGCCTTCCTCCCCCAGCTAATCCACTCTCGTCTTCTCCCTCCCCAGGAACAGGTTGAGGAGCTGGAAGACAGGCTGAAGGAGCTGAAGAACGGGGTGCAGCTCCAGCAGCGCAAGAATCAGGAACTGGAGGAGCTGAGGACCAGCCTCCACCGGGAACTCTCCATCTACAAGTCCGTTGGTGTCTCGTCCCTGCGGTGCGGAGGGGCTGGGGAGGGCCTGGGAGGAGGAGGATGGTGGAGAAGAGACTGGTGGTCACACAGCTATGGGACACCGTGGGCTTTTTGCTCCTGGTTCCCGGGCACGGAGCCAGTGTGGGAGCATGGGATCTGGTGGGGCGGCACAGCGGGAACTCCAGACCCTTTGCCATCCAGCAAATAGGGATTTGCTGGAAACTCCTGGACGCAAAGGAGGGGAGGTCGCTTCCCAAGAAGCAGGCATGGCAACGGTTTCCTTAGGAGTATGTGGAAAGGAGCTGAGGTTTAGGTTTGGGAAACACCGTTCTGGGTGCTCTTCAATGAGAGCGAACTGTCTTCTGCTTATCGCTCCCTACTGCTGGTTTCACTCAGGTCTTCTTTAATACACAGGATTTTTTAAAGCTCCAGAAAACGTCTGTAAGTTTGTAGACGATTTTACTCACCAAACTTGGCGTTGTTATGTGTTACTCCAATCGCAGCTGTACACACTCAGCCATTTTCTGTAGCTTCACTGTTACTTTAGTACCTTTTCCCCCTTCTCCGCTCAAACCTCCTCACGCAAGCACACCATGGGAGGATATTCCCTACCACAAATAGGTACAGTTTTCTTTTATCCAGGTAAGACTTTAGCATGGTAAGCACAGGGGAAGACATCTCTGTTTCAGCCTGTCATGTCACCGGCCACTTATTAACAAGAGTAACTGCGTTCACGATTCAGACCAGATCCTGACAACCCCATCTTTGCTGCTCAGGGTCCTTCTAAGTCACGGGTCTAAATCACAGATCAATACTTAAGCCTTAAATACACAGCGCAGTCTCTTAACTCCTGGCAATCAACAAATTGCCGTCCCGGGAAGCGACAGCGTGCAATGCTTCTCGTGTATCAGGACACCTCGTTAAGTTTCACATTCGCACCGGGGACCTCAGAGTTAAGTACGGCTCTGAGCTGCCGTCTCCCGCAGCTCACACCAAAAATTACATTCCCTTCTGTTAAAGCTGGTTTGTTTGCCAAGGGCTCTGGACGGGCTGAGCTAGGTCCACACGCTCACAAGACCACGTACTGAGCCAGTTTAAGTGTTTCCTAATTACTTTTCTTCCATACTTTGTAAAGAAATACTTTTCAGAAATAGCATCTGTCCTCCCTCCCCGTTTCCTCCAGCCAGAGTACTTCACGTAAATATTCAGTCGCCTAAATATACTTTCTACCCATACAGGGGCTGCTTAGAAATCTACGGCCACCTATGCAAATCGGAAGAAAAAGCAGGCGAGGATTGTTAAGAATGATGGACTTTTCCTCTTTGTAGCAAAAGTAAAGGACAGAGGCACCTGCAGAGGACGTCTCCTCTTGCTGCTTGTCCTACGCGATGCGCAGCAGCTGCCTGAAGTCAGGAATACCGAGCGTTCGCTTGTGCGTATTTCTCAAGGCGCCGCCGTCGATCTTGTAGTAAAACTGCTTTTCCACAGAGGAGCAGAGAAAATACTTGCACTGAACAATGGACATCTATAAAGAATGTTTTGATGTATGTTTTGCCGTGTTTGGAAAATGTATCTTGTCTCGTTCCCTAGGTGGGTTGTATAAGCCTGCACAGAAAGGATTGTTCTGGAAGCCAGTGTTAGGGGGGGGTTGATTTTAAAAGTTTACATGCAAGAGAAGCTTTATCCTTTTCACAGGATTTTCTTTTGTATTTCAAGGGTCTCTGCTGTATTGTGACATGCTCCACCGTGGGCCACAGAAACTAGTTTGTGGATAATAGGTTTCCACTTTATCATATAAAGTCTCACACTGAAAATAAAAATCGGAGTTGAAGGATCCGTTTCATTCTCAAAGCTGCGTCTCAAAGAGAAAATAAGAGGCTTGTGTGTCAAACCAAGGTACTTGTAAAGTATCCGACTATTTATTACGCAGACTAACAAGAAAAAATAGCGCTAAAGCAGACCCAAAATCTAGACAGCAGCACACTTCAGGTGGAAGGCACACCTCAGCGCATTCTTGACTGCTTGGGGATATTAAGTACTCATTTACTCCTCTCACAAAACAAGCATCCCCGTGTTACAAACGTAAGGGGTATCTATACCAGCGCCCAGTCTCCCAGGACGCAGACGGGTAGAGACTATGCCCTTGCTTACTCCGCTGTCTGAAGAGGTACGGCTCACCCTCGAGAAAGCCGTTAACGCAGAGGGAAAACATCAGCACAAAAATCACAGAGCTACACAGCATTTACGTAGAAAAAATTTATTCCATCTGAAGCACTTACACACAATTAGTCATGAGGAGCACGGAGAGTAACAGGTTGCTGGTGGAACAGGACACCCTAGTGGAAGATGTGCAGGAACTAGTGGTCAAGGACTAACTCCTAAAAAAAGTAGTTCATCCACATTTAATTTGCTTTACAGATACCAGCTACCAACGCTGTTGTAGGTTACCGGGCATGCCATCTGGGGTACATCAGTTGGTAAAAACATACACCTTTACAACTTGGTAGCCCCAAGTTTTAAAAACCATTTCACAGAAAGGAAAGAAATATATGTGAAAACACAGCTCAAGAAACACACAATAGAGCAAAAAACATGAAAGGTGAACAATGTTCTGCAAGAATAGCTAACGAATCCAAACCGCTGTTGCCCAGCAGACGGGAGAAAAGGGCAAGGAAGGAAGGAAGGAATGAAAAACCCAGAATTACCAGTAGAGACAAAAAATATAGAAAGGAATTTTAATTTCAGTTTACGTTAGAATCCGCAAGTCTGTTTTGTATCTGCAGAGGCAGAAAAATCCACAAGGTACAGACTAACTAAAGGAATCTCAAGATTTTGGAGTTGTACTGAGAGGACAAGACCTTCCACACTCCATTTCTGAACTGCCAGTGGATTAACACTTGTATCATCTCCGCTGGCTCACGCGTACTTTGGCAGCTCTACCGATTTAACTTTTACTTAAATTAGGCAAAAGCCCACAGCTGTAGCAAGCTAAAGACAGAAGAAGAAAAAAAGACCCAACAAAACCAAGTTTGCTCTATGCGATGAAGGCAGCTAAAATGAGACAGCCAGCCCTAGAGGCAAGAGGTTGCTGTAGGAAATCTGACCGAGGAGCTACAGCACGGTACCAGCTGAGCGGGGCGAAGCCCTTTTCTTCGGGAGTATTCACTGTCTGGGTTAAAAAGCCTGTTGATGGTATCTACAGAAGGATGGCTGAACACAAAGTCTACGTGTGTCTCAAAACCAGTGTTAAGTCAATATCGGGGTTGAGAGGGAAGAGAAGGAAAAAGACTAAAAACAGGAAAAGGTCATCATCTAGGATCCTTGACCTTCTGGATCCACACTTCCTTCAGGGTCTTCATCATTATATATGTTCTCCGCCTGCAAGACAGAGATGGAGGAACTGAAGAAGCATTTTGCCACCACATTAAACAGGATTCCGTCTGCTAGAACACTTCAAAAAGTTGTGGCAGTTTTTCATCTGTAGATATGCATCACCCATCCCTGATCCCTTGTCCTGGTTTCTAAACCACGACATCCCTCAAGGCCATTTCAATTAAAGAAGGAATACAAACAACCTTTTTTTCGTAACAGCCGTGTCTCCAAAACATTGCATAAATACCCTGCAAGTTACTGTAGCTTATGGAAATCTGCACTCTTAAAGTAGACACCATTGCAAGACTTACTTCAATTAACAGACTATTTTATATACATTTAGTAGATCCTCTACTTAGCAGCAGCACCTTCCAAAAAAACTATACGGCAGGCTTGTAAGAACAAAGCCCCTGTGAACCAATTCATAGATAAACAAAAATTAGGAGAATGGTCTTGTCAAAGGTTATTCAAACTATACAAGTCTGTTTTCCAAAACCTTCAACAGCTGGTAATTCAGGGTCAGCAAACCTTTCCTACTCACCACGCCCCCTCTCCATCTTCATCAGGGCTTTTATGTCATTTGCAAAGATTTCACTCTTTAAGACAGTAACTAACAGAAACCTCAATTTCACCTTTGGTCCTCACACATGCTGTTTTCATCCAAACATAGAAGGGAAAAATATTGATTCTACACCCGTACCTTTCTTTTTTTTTTTTTTTAAATCACAAGAAACACAAAACAGCTTCTGAGTATTTGTAAACCATTGTTTTCACCAGACCTGAAGTGGATTTCACTATCCCTTTGAGATTTCAGCAGTGCTACAAAGCAAGTCATGCTGAGAGCTGTAAATAAAACCAGGAATGCTGAAATCCAAGGCAGTTCCAACACCATCTCTCATCTGCCACTTTCTGCACCTTCCCAAAGAACTTACCATTTGCCAGACTTGCATGATATTATCTTCTGATACAGAACAAATTACCCAGGGTTCATTGGGATTCCAGGAGAAATCGGATATCTTCGCAGTATGACCACCATGAATAAACTAGTATTGGGAGGGAAAAAAAAAGGGGGGGAAATGTTTTCAAATCTACACCGCAAAAACGAATAACAGATCAGAAGAGTCGATGAGATTCAAAAGACTTACCAACAGCTCTGGGGGACCATCCTCAGCATCTTCAGGGGACTGCTCTTCTCCAATTTTACTGCAAAAAAAGGGAGGAAAAAGGAAAAGGTGGGGGTTTGTTTGTTTGTCAAAGTGTGATGCAATTCATCACTAATATTTTGTCAGCACAATGTGACTAATTTGGGATTTACCTCAAGTCCCAAACATTTAGCCTGCGGTCAGTGCCACTGGAGGCCAATATGGTTTCATTATGGGGAGACCACTGAACCTACAGACAAGGATGAATTTAGAAAGGGGGTTAGTTTTAAGAAGCTGTAACACAACATTCACAACAAACACCACTGTACTTTGTTTCCCCGAAAGCTCTATGAGAATTCAAATTGATATTAACTTGAAATATGAATATGCCCTATAATAACAAGCTAACACAGGAGTTAGTTTTGTGAACATTCATATACTAACAGGGCATTTAAGCACCAAAAAGGTACCACACGTAACCTTTCCTCTAACAAAGACCACGTGTTATGAAGTGCAAAGCAGCTCTCAAGGGTATTAGCTGCTCTTTACCTTAATAAGGATTGCACAAATATAAACTACAGATTGCTTAAGTAGTAGGTACAGTTTATACATGAAAAGAAATCACTGTAATTAAGCTTAACTGCCCAAAAGCTCACATTTACTACTTCTGCTGAAGATAAATCTCTCCAAAACATACCACTTAATAGGATCACAGGATTAGAAAAGAACACATAATTCTGCACACTAACCTGACATTTCAAGATTCCATGTGTAATTTTATTTAGAGGTAACTACAGTCTTAACGAGTAATCCTTCTACAAAAAAATCTCTACATATTTTTCTTCTGAGTAGGGCATGAGTTGGAGATGGAAATATTTTATCTGCTAAGCACATGCTACCCGTGATGTTAAATTCTATATTTACACTAGCAAAATTAGCAATTGTTCATTGTCACAGGATGTTCCGGTGATCTCCTTTAATGGGTACTGGCTAAAGCCTTCCTACAGGACCAAGCTGAGAAGATGAAAACACTGCAGCCATTTCAGTGTGCCTCCCTGCTTCAATCTGCCGCCATGAATAATTTACATTTACTCTGTACTGCTAGCGTTTCACCCTTCTGTTGTGGTTAAAGCTCTCGATCATTTCCTCGTTGTGTTCTGCCCCGGCTTTCTGGACACTCTTATCTGTACTGCAGCTCTACCCCACACAGAGCGCTGTACAGCTCCACAACAATAAGCCAGAAAATTATATGAAGATGAGAGAAAAGAATATGTGAGTTTTTAAGTGCAAGTACATTTCACAAAAAAAACATAGACTGGAAAAGAATCTTTTTCATTTTTTCCAGAGAGCTAAGTAGAACTAAGTCTATGTGCATTAAAGACATTTTGTTATACCTGAAATATTTCATCTTTATGTGATTCAAAGGAGTGCAACTTCAGTTTTAGGTTCCTCAAGTCCCATAGAGCAACAGTCTAGGAAAAAAACATAAAACATTTTTTGCTGAAGCCACCAAAATATACATCCAGACTTACACATCAGAAACTAAGCAAGTACGATCCAAGTTGAAGGTAGACATACCTTATCAGCTGATCCTGTAGCCAGGATAAACTCACTATAGGGATTGAAAGAGAGGCAGTTGACTTCAGCTGTGTGAGCATCCACTGAGTGACTAGGTTTGGAGGTGTTGTTCGACCGAGTATCCCAGCTGTAAGGGGAAAACAAGGAATTGAAACAAAGGTTTAGATCCCATTTCACTGAGGCACTAAGGAGCAGAAGGGAAAGCAAGAGCGACAGATGCACTGTTTCTGAAGAGGTTACCCCACTTACATCATGAGCTTTTGATCATCAGCAACAGATCCAAAAAGAGATTCATGGAGCAGGTGCCATGATACGTCTTCCACTACTGCTGTATGGCCTGTGAAGATGGTCTTTGCATCCACCACTTTGCCTTCTTTTGGAACAGCGCTAATATCCCACAAGCAAATGGTCTTCAAAAAAACAAATTTTTTTTTAAATTGCATCTTTAGACAGACATTCTCGCTATCTCCCCTACCTCCTCCCCCTCAAAACCATAACATTTTTGACCTTTGCCAAGGGTCCAAAAATGCAGACTGTACCCCAGCTATATTTAAAGTACTCACATGATCATCAGAAGCACTAAGCAAATGCCCACTCAGGTTTGGGTTCCATGACAGCCCATAACCTTCCTTTTGGTGTCCACGAAGACGCAGATCAGGGTTACACTCTCCAGAAGGGTCTGTAAAATGGCAGCGTAAGAACTTCAGTGCCTAGCATCACTTCCAGCACATCCTGAAATACCTGGCATTAAGCTTTACTGTGCTTTACTAAACTTTGCTTTGGTGTTTTCAACAGGATCCCTCTCTATCCTTTTGAGCATTTTCCCCAACTGAAGAATCACCTCATTAAAACAAAATGCACTGAAACAACACAGAGCAGTTTGCCTTCTTAGCTTAGGGGTTTTTTTGGCTGGATGGCCTAGCAGCGGTCCATTCTAAATTAGTGCTATAGGACTTGCTGAAGAGTCAAAGAAGCCCAGTAGTCACCTCCACGCTTTGGCATAAGTCACCTGGTCCAGCTGGATGGAGGAACAGCAGCTCATCTCAGTTCCTGCTCAAAAACCTCTTCCTAAACACTCTGCTGGTGCAATATTTTTCTTTCTCTCAACATCTCCAACTGCACTTTGAAAGTGAGAAATGCACTTCTGATCCTCATTGCCAGTGGCAGAACCAGTTACTCTGTATGATCTTGACGAGTTTATCAGTGAATGACTGTTAATATCCTTACAGGATATCCGGACAACAGCTCAGCTACTCAGCAAATCATATAGTCTCCAAAAAGCCACCTTCCACCACCCCAAATATCACCACATACAGTGACATGACAAAACAGGCAATAAAACAGCAAAAGGAAAAAAGCATACCTTTCTATCGATACATATGTTTAAGCTGCATATAAAATAACCTTTTACCCACTTTCCCCTAAAATCACAAATGATATGCAACCCACAAAACATTTTAACCTCTTTTTCACTACATCAAGCTTTTCTTAAGGAAGGGCTGGCTGATCTCTGAAGCACACACGTAACAAAGAAGCAGACACCTGGTTTAGAAGGGTGTTTGGTGTAATCAAAGACAAGGACATCACTGGATGGCGTCTTCGTAGCGATGATACATGGGTTCTGTGGCATGTAACGTGCTCTGTTCACTTCTCCCTCGTGATTTATCTTGATTTCAATTTCAATTTTTCCACTAACTGACCCAAAGCCTCCAAACTCTGGAAATAAGAATTCAGTAGTTGCAAACAATAAGCCCGTTTCAGATCAAGACACAAAGACTCAATGACTGATACTACCAAACACTCGTTTCGAAAGAACAGTCACAAGAACAACCATAAAACTGAAAGAATCCAGTTATCAAATGCCATGTTATTTTAAACATTTGTATTTATAACACCAAAACATCAGGATTTTGACTAAGTTAAAGATAATTTCTTCCCAAAAATTTATTATTATTTCAAATTCAACAACACAAGCCCCAAATGTATCATACCTAAAACTCTTATCTATAAGGAAGATGTGTTGTACATTTGAAACAGATGTACTGTAATCTCACTTTCAAATATAACAAAATTCAGCATTGCAGAACGGACAAAGTTCTGCAAATAAAAAAATTGCTGCACCATGTTTAAGATATGTGACTGTAATATAACTTGCTAAAGCTGCCTTATCTTTATCATTAAAGTCACAGTAACTTAGTATTTCACAAAATTGCACAACACCGTTTTGGCAAAAAGAGGGGTTTTTTGTTTGTTTTAGTTTTAAATTGGGGTAGTATAGTTCTGAGAAATACTGAAATATAATAGAAACAAAGTATTTTTTAGACAACATTGTGTTCATGAATAACTCGCAGAAGCCCAAAGATCAAAATACTCATTGCACAATCCAGGCTTCCGGCAAAAAGAAGAGCAAACATTGGATCATTAAGGACTTTCACCAGGTAGAAGGACTGATTTAAGCAAGCAAAAATGAGAAATGTCTAATTTGTAGCAATGCTGACAGCCAACAAAGATTACAGAAAGCATTGAATTCAAGTCTGATATACCGAACAAAATACAATAATCTTTTTATCCACGAGGGCCTGGCACAACTATCAGGCAGCAGTATTCAGACAAGAGAAGAACATTCGAAATGTTACACTTCTCCAAAATAAAAATATTCTTTTACATGAGTGACTTTCTCACTGGAAGAGTTTATATAATGCAAAAACAATAATAAAAATACCAATAAACAGTATTCCATGAAATTCAATGTCAACTCCTGATGAGAAATAGGGAGGGGTGAGGTTTTCCCACACATGCATACTTTTGCAATAAGCCTGCCACCTGCTTTTTTACCATTAAGACATAACATACATTCAAAAAACATAGTATCTGTCTACTGTTAAGTAAGGGTACCACTTAGAAATAAATTGACTAGATCAGAAGTAACATCTGAACTTCAAGGAAAGACAAATATTCTATTCAGAAGGGAAGGAAAAAATGGTTAAAAATGGTTAAAACATCTTTGGTCCCTTACCTCCTTTCTCACTATCATAGTGAGAAGCATCAAACTGCGCATCATCATTTGGCAACTGCACACTAGCTATCACAAGATGATTTTGTTCATCTGAAGTATGGGTCCCCAGGACTAACCGGTGAATACTGAAATCTTTGCCTTCGGGTCTGCAAGGGAAGAGAGTTACATGAGAAACAAAAGAAGGGGTTTACACAAATACTGAGCTGATCACAACGTTTTTTCATGACAGCTTCTAACACTAATAACACTCTTTAAAGTTATCATTGCTCTCCTGCTCCAACACCAAACTCACTTCCTCCAGAGGAAATCACTTATCATAACTCCAGATCTCAACCTAAACTTCTTGCAGCACAACACTCTGACAAACCACTGTTCCTGTGCCTTCCTTTAAGGGACCTTATTAGCTCCTCCCCAGCACAACTCTGAGGGGCATGAACATTCACTGCAAGAACATTGCTTTGGAAGCTTAGGACAAAATAGTGGTTATACAGAAATTATATCTAGTTCTATTTTTCAGTAGTTTTTTGTTCATTAAAGGGGAAAGTGAAGCTGGAAAAAGAAAAACATTGAAAACAAATGTGTGAAAATATCTTCTCAGTAATAGAGGACATTTTCCCAAACTAAAATGTCTGTACTGATTAGCTTTGTAGTGTTCCTAGTCCTCAACTCGCTGTTGGCAAGGCAAGGGTATAAAAAGCCATTAATACACAAAGGAATCATGTACTGTCTTACTTTCACAAAAAGTGATCCTGGATTTACTATTTATTCTGCTTAAAAAAACAGCAACAACCCAACACAAAAGGATCAGTTTACCTTGTTACATCAGGAAGCCACTGAGCGGTCAAGCTGGGCCATTCCAGAGCATGGGTCATTACCAAATCATATAAGAAGGGAGTATTCTTTTTCCATATTTTATACTCTTCATTGATCACACGTTCTTCCACCGCATCATCAAAGGCTGCTAAATTAAAAAAAAAAAATAACAAATGCATACAATTAGCCCTTCTGAATATATTTACAACATACGCACAACACTGTGAGCAGGCAATTGAATAGAGCCAGCTACATCACACCCTGGCTTGTTGTTAGACTATTTGAGTAGTTGCTAGACAACTAAAAATCCTCTGTTGCACACACTAATCCTTGTTTCTGGATATAAGGCTGGGAATTAATATTAACTATGTCAAATTTCATCATCCCAACAGAAGCAGCACAATAAAATTCTGAAGCTTGTTGCCACAGGATATCGTGGAGGCAAAAACCAGAATTGTAAAGGTGTTTAAACGCGGGCGGGTGCAGCGACTGCTGTTAAATGAAGCAGACTAGGCGCAGCCTTGAACTACCAGTTCCCCAAATCCAGTTTTTCCAAGGCTCCGTCCGTTTCTCTCACACACTTTCTCGCACCATCTGCTACCAACCTCCGCTGGAAACGGCACCCGAGCGCAGAGGGGCCTTTGGGAGCGCAGCCCCGGAACGTGGCAGTGCGGCCGGTGACATCTCTTTGTCTGCACCAGGCCGGCAGCTGCCCACCCCCCTCCCGGGGCACCTCCTCCCCCCTTACACCGGCCCACCCAGCTCCTCGGAGGATACGCTCCCCCCTCCCCTCCGGGCACGGAAACAAACGGATCAAAAAGGGGGTGGCGGTAGGGACCAGGCCCCGGTGTAGGACCCCCGCCTCCCGCCCCGGGCGGCGTCGCCACCTCGACGGGTCGGGCCTTAGGCCTCCCCGGCGGCGAGGGGAGGCGGCCATGCCAGCGGGGACCGGCGAGGACCGGCGGG
>JAHREF010049383.1:0-12754 GCA_033628625.1 Charadrius hiaticula | reverse complement strand
GTTGTTGCGGGAGGCGAGGCGGGGCGGGCTGGGCTGGGCGAGGCGGGCGGCTCCTCCGTTCCCTGCTCGGACCCCTCCGGCCGCGGCTCTATTGTTTCCTGCCCCCGCCGCCTGCCGCTCCGGCGCCGCGCACCCCTTCGCGCGCCAACGCCGGCCAATCGCCGCCCGCCGCCGGGCTGCGGCAGCCAATCGGTGAGAGGCGAGGGGCGGGGACACGGGGCAGGCGAGCGCGCTCGGCGGTCACGTGGGCAGGAGGAGGGTGCTGCTGAAGCTCCCCTGGGAGCCGCCATTTTCCGGAGGGGAAGGGGAGGGCGGCCCGCGCCCCTCGCTCGCTCTTAAAGGGGCAGCGCACCGCGCTGAGGGGCGGCTCGGCGGCGGCGGCGGCTCCGGGGTGAGGCACCGGTTTGGGAGCGAGAAGGTCCGTGGCTGCGGCCGCCGTTTCGTCCAGTCTCTACAGCCGTGGGCAGGCCGTGTCGGGACCGGGCTGGACCAGACTGGTGCGTGTGTGGGGCCGAGGCCGGGCCCTCCCGGCCCTCCCTCCTCACAGGGCTGCCCAGAAACCTTCGGAGTATCCTCAGCTTGCTCGTGGGTTATTAATTGGTGATAATCACTAATAACTTCCCTTTTTCCCCTCGTTCAGTGCGGCGGTGAACCCTGCTTGGTGTGTGGCTGGTTCTGATGGGCCTGCTGTGAGTAACCTGGCGTGATCAGCCGCGGATCTGACCATCCAGGGTCAAGGCTCAACATGTGTAAAATCAAAATTCATCTGGGTGTTCATTCCCTCAGAGGAGCAGTGGCTTCTCAAGTTCAGACTTCTCTTTGCGGCATCCCTAGATGCTTACCTGAAAATAGAAACTGGAAATCCCATGTAGCCTGTTTCTAAGCCTCGGAGTAAGAACCACTCCTGTTTAAAAGTAGTCTTGATGATGTTACATGCTATCTATAAATCTGTCATTTGTTTATGGATTTCTTGGGCTCAGCTATGCATAAATCTTTTAATGCACGAAAATATTAAGAAAGAGAATGGTTATATCTGGAAATTTGGGGAGTTCTAGTCTGAGGAAAATTAACTGGCCTGAAGTTAATCAGTATCTCCAGTTTGTATCTGTTAGATTCACAAATGAAAGCTTGTATGAAACTGAGCAACTACTGAGATCTGGTCTGAGAATCAGACTTTTAAATAGGGACTTGATACTTGAAATAAAGTATCTTGCTTGAAAAAAAAATTTTAAAAAGACACATTCTGCAAGAAAAGAAACATAGGAAAACCTCTGCACTTGTGTGACATGTCAAACTTGCCATGCATGTGTTTCTAGGATGCCTTAAATGCAGTCTGTGTCCTAAGAGAAAACGAGATTTATTTTTTCTTTCCCCCTAAAGAAAAAAATGCATGAAAGGCTACAGATTTTCCTTCCTGTCACATCTTGGGGTTTGGAGGCAACGCACATTTTTCAGCTTTCTGTGTAATGTACCGTATTTTTCATTATTACAGTATTTTACTATTTGAGGGTGAATCAAATGGTTTGTTGTGTACACGACAATGAGGAAAAAAATGTGGTTCCTCCCGGAAAAGGCCAAATTCCATACTTTCTGTAAGGACTGTAATCCCTTGGCTTTGCTGGCTGAACATAACTCCTATCAGTTAATGAGGCAAATGGCATAGGACTGAACTCTGAACTTCCCCCATCTCCCAGTGACAGTTTTGATAGCAAACAACTTCAATGACCTGCATTTAATATCATGTCTTAAATACCTCAGCCTGTCTACAACTGTTACCAAACTGCTATCAAGTGAAAAAAAATGACCTGAGAGGCAATTCTCCCTTTTCCAGCACAGCATCCCACGGGACGCCTGGCAGGGTTGACGCGCCGGCGGAGGTGGCCATGTTTCCCACCACCAGGAAGTGAGTGAGTGTTGCTCAAACCCGGCAGCGATGGCAGCCGATGAGAGGGACTACAACCTGACGGAGGAGCAGAAGGCTATCAAAGCCAAATACCCACCGCTCAATAAGAAATACGAATGTGAGTAATTTTAACTCTCTCCTGACGCAGCGTATGTGTGACAGTGCAATCGGGAGAGGGAGGAAGGGGAAGGAAGATGGCAGGATATGCTTTTTAAACATGTGTGGGGTTTCTTGATATGCCAGTATCGGGTGTGTTTAGGCTGTGTGATGCATCTGTAGTTGCATTAATAGAGCTGTATCTACAGTTTTCTTTATCACAGATAAATGCCTCTCTTGTTATGGGTGCTAAAGAAACCATGATAGAACTAAATTAGTTAAGTCTCACCTTGAAAACTTTCCCCTTTCAAGCTATTTCTTAGGAAGGCATTATGTTTTTCCACCTCTCTTATACAGGAATTGATATTCAAGAGCGTGTTGGTCTTCTGTGAGGGTTTTTTTCTCCTACATGAACTACTTAAAGATCATTATCTCTCCCTTTCCCCACCCCTGGAATGTCTTCTAAGAACATGTCAAGCAAGTGGGTGGCAGCCCAAGGGCTAGCTTAAGGCGTGCACAGGAGACCATTCACTGTCTGACTGTCTTCTATTTCAGCGGTGTCTGGAGGGACAGTGTCTATTACTCTGTTAGAATATATATTTTTAGGATGCATTCAGATTTCTGCAGTGCAGAAATACGGTGACATATTACAATAGTAACGCTGCTTCCATAACTGGAAGAGGTTTTATTCTTCTTTTACATCCATTGGAATTTGTTTGCTTTAGAGACTGTTGTTGAGAATCCATTAATAGCGTGTGAAAGATCTAAACAGCATCAGAACAATCTTTAGTTAGAGTGATCATGGCGTAGTATTTATTTTACATCCCAAGTTAGCTCTGTTCCTGGCAACCTGGTATAATTTTGCATTTCTCTTGTTCTTGTAAATTAATATAAATGATGATCACATAAAAATTGATACGTGCTTGGGATGTTAATCCTACCTTATTAGTGAAGATTGCTTTCTATTTTGTATTACATACTTTTTTTAAAGTTCTCCTTTTTGCATAATGAGTGTTTCTGGGTGTGGACAGGTATATTTGTTCACAGAGCTGGAAATATTTGCAAATATCCTCTTCTGCATGAATAATTTTCCAACCTGCAGACTTCAGCAAAAACTCTTCACTCCTGGTTAAAGTTTCTTTATTGCAGTTAACTTGTAGAAGCCTGTTGCGTTACAACCACCGTACCTTGCGCACAGTGCTGTACATGTAGGGCACTGACATAATTATATGAAACACTGTTTTTCTGCTTGGCAGAAATAATCCAAGATTCCACCCGTGCTAACTTTTTCTAATAAACTGGAAAATAGATTATCAATCTTTCACATCTGAAAATGAAAGCAGAAAGTTCTTGTTATAACAACATCTGATTTCCTTTATTTTAACCCTCACTTTTAAAGTATGTTTGGTGATGTCATGCCTTTTCTTTTTCCTTCCCCCTCAGATTTGGATCACACAGCAGATGTGCAGTGAGTATGGGCAGCTGGGATTTCTCAATATGACAAATTGATTATTTCTTACACTGCTATAAATCTGGAATACCTGTCGAAGACTGGTTGCAGATGTACACCTGAGGGAACTATGAAACGTCACACACTGGGTTTTTTGATGGCCAATTTTATTTCTGCTCTTGGGAGAGCACAGAATCACGTTTGGTTTCCTTTCTATTGTAATATTCCTGTGGGGCTTCGGATTAAGTCTCTGTTATTTGGAAATGTCTTCTGAAATCTCCTTTTAATCTCTTCAATTTAAACCAAATTTCTTCTGAGTAGTTCACTTTTATAGACATCAATTAGCCATCTTAGGAAAGAGCTTTCTTGTCTGGTAAAACATTTATTTTCCATATTCTCCCAAGAAATTCTTCTCACAAACCGCAAGAAGGAAAATCTCTTGTAATCTGCCCAAATGCATAGGCGATAGGTATAGAAAAGCAAGTATTTTTGCCCATTCACTTCCTCTGCATTAATTCTTGTGTTCTGATTTCTCACCTGAATATTACTTTTGAAATTTTTTTTTTTGTTACGATCTGGTAAATTATCCCATGCCTTTCTAGGCTACATGCCTGGGGTGATACTTTGGAAGAAGCGTTTGAGCAGTGCGTCATGGCCATGTTTGGCTACATGACGGATACAGAGACCGTGGAACCTGTGGATACAGTAGAGGTAGAGGCAGAAGGTAAGGCTGCGTGGAAAGGCTGTGTGGACTTTTTATATGGGAACTACATGAACCCTAAGGGAGAAGGGTACTAAAATTTTGAACCTTTAGATGTAATTTTCTTGCAGTTAATTAAAAACTAATTAAGCATGACTAATCTCAATCTTCTAATACTGCAGAAGCAGTACATTTGACATACTCTTTAAAAACATTTGGGTGTTCTTGCTGAGACAATCAACTGACTATCTTCTCTGCTTCAACCATGCAGGGCATGACATGTTGTCTCTTCTTTTCCACTTCTTGGATGAGTGGCTGTATAAATTCAGTGCTAATGAGTTCTTTATACCCAGGGTAAGTGTTCTGTTTTGATCTTTTTCCATTTGTAGGTTGAGGCTGTTCTCTGATAACACCAGCTCTGAATGCAACATTACTTTAGGGGAAAAAAAGGGGACACAACAGATCACTTAAGCACAACACACAGAGAATTGAAAATACCAGGGCAGAAAGACTTGAGAAACAAATTGTTAAGCTTTGTTACCACAAAAATCAATTATTAGGTGCTATTACATGGTCGGGACAGCTCTGCTGCATTCGTGTTCCAAGTAGCAGCACACCTTTGAGGCTGCTCAGATTCTCTGGTTTTAGATTCTGTCTTAACAGTGGAATATAACCCTTGTAAATGGGATTTACTGAGAATTTCTGCCTGAAGGTGGATGTTACTGACATATTTCTTCTCTTGCTTTCTCTGCAGGAGGTGAAAGTGCTTTACATTGACCGAATGCAATTCAAAATAAGATCAATTGGGTGAGCTTAAAGAGTGGGTTAAGTAATTAGTATCTTTACTGAAAACAGCACATATTGCCTTCAGAGTCACCGCTCTGAAATACCATTGATGTGCTGGAGTTCACTGACGCTTTTCTAAAAAGTGGATTGTGGGCTGCTTTTTCTTCCTCTGAGACTAAATGAAAGTCATGCTGTCCTATGCTCATCATTGAAACAAGTTATAACATTTGATAAATACTAGCAAAAGTCCAACCACCTCTCTTTTTGCTTTTAAAGGTGGGGAGAAGAGTTCTCTCTACCCAAACACCCTCAGGTAGGCAGTGGATCATCTGTACATCTTTTACTTTCCAGGGGTAGGATGGGGAGGGGTGGTGTCTTTTAAATCAGACCTCTGAGTTCTCAAGAGATCCGAGTATAAACACGTCTGAATGGTATAACAGGCACTAAGCTGAAGATCTCACTTTCTGGCTGTTCTTTGTGAATGCATTCCTGAAACCTTTGAGCATCTGATGCTTCCTCAGCACTAGCAAAACTCAACAGTTGTCTTCCTTTTTTGTCATGCTGATACCACAGTAAACCAATCTATATTCAGAATGCGTGCATGGGTTTGGTCTTCACACTATTACCAAGACTTTTTGCTTGGTCAGTTTTTGCTTCTTCCCCCCCTCAAGGAATCACAAGAAGCAAATCATTATCTCCACACCAGCTCTTTAGCTGTGTCATGATTAGCATAGCAAATGTTGGTGTTCTGTCAGACGTAAGAGGAGGAATTTGTAGCATTCGAGAGGCGATACAATAAAGGAAGAGTTACTTATTCACTATTTGGCCTGGCCAAGTCCTTGCCATTAGTATGCCAACTTTCTTATTCATCAGAACAAATGCAGTCACAGCTTTTTAGGGAGAAAAACTATTAAACTGGGTAGCATTTGTAGAGGGTGGTAAAAAATGTGTATTATCATGAACTGCTAGGAAGGGTGTCATTTAGAAAATCCATGCTTTTGTGTCTTTTTCTCTCTAGGGTACAGAGGTCAAAGCCATAACTTACTCGGCAATGCAGATCTGTGAAGACGAAAAGCCAGAAGTCTTTGTCATCATTGATATTTAAAGCAAGAAAAGTGTGGTTGAGTGGGTACTTGTCATTGGCTGGCAAAAGTCCCTTGAAAACTGTAATCCCTGTGGAAGTAACTAAGGAATTGGCCGATTCAAGTCATAAATTGAAGGGAGGGATTGTGGGGAATGTCAGCCTGTGTTTTGACTTGAAGATGGTGAGACAGAGAAATACCTGCACGGCAGGAAACAAAGAACTAGTTGGGGTTTGGGGGTGTTGAGAAGGGAGTTGTAGGGGTTGAAAGTCTCTCAGGAACGCTGGTAGTCCGTTTTTAAGGCTGATAATGTGTGTTAGGTGCTGTATGAACTAAATAGAGAAAGTAGTGGAGCTGCTAGCTAAAATACTATCTTTCCGTAGGGTGGCAGGAGATAATGTTCATCTACATGATATCATGTGTAGATTTAAGTGTTCTAATTCTGAGGTGGCATCCCTCCTCCATATTGTATAAAAGGTCCAAAATATCTGCAGTGGGTCAGATTTAATGTAGAAAAATGTCTAGCTGTTCAAAGAACACCTGAAAAAGTATACCAATTAAAATAAACAAAACCAAACCACCACACCTTCTGGACTACTTTAAAAAAACAACAAAAAAAAAAAAGTCATGCCAGCAGGTGGTGCTGAATTGCTGTAAATAAACTTCCACGTGAAATCCTAAAGCATGTGATCATGTAGATGGAATCCTAACAGCACCTATTATCGCTCTAAGAAAGAGTGTGCCAGAGAAAGGGATGCACCAGACTCTGCGGGTTCACTCCCAACTGTATCTTGCCAAAGCTGATTCTCATTTAAAAAGCAGATTTGAATCCGCTTCCATTTCTTCCTTTAGAAAGGACAACGCGGACAATCCTTTCGTGTCAAAGGGTTATGGACTTCAGTTCACTGAACCAAAATTAACCAAAAAAAATAATCAGAAGTGTGTTTTTAGCTGACAGGACAGTGAGCGCACGTTACCTGCCGTTGACCGTGAGGGGCACAGTGCGTCAGCGATGGCGGTAATGGCCAGATGTGCTTTTTGTTTTAATTGTAAATGCTACAAGCGCCTCGCCTCTGGAGGTGCTGCCTCATCTTGATTTTGTTGTAAAGTCATCTTAAATAGATCTGGTTTTATTTCCACCTTGTGAATATGTGAGGGATGAAATCCCTTTGATTTTTTTTTTTTTTTTTGAGACTGCTTCCCCACTGAAATAAAACTTGGACTGAAAGATTTAACAGATTTGTGTGTGAATAATTTTGGCCAGTGGCTTTTTAACACCAATAAATTACACGTGTGCTTTGTTCTCTGCTAAGGTGAGCAGACTTTTTTTGTAAGAATGATGATACACCTATTTGATGGGACAAAAGAAAGTATGATTTTACACACTGGGTTTTTCTCCCCTCCTCAGGAGGAGCCCCAGGGCTCCAGCACGTCCCCACTGCGGTGACAGGCCGGACACGGCGGCGCTGTGGAGGAAGAGCGAGGCCTGGCTGACATGAACGGCTCCGGGCCTCCCGTCGGCACGGCGAACCGCCGCAGCCCCCCGCAGGTGAGGGCCATGGCGGGTCGGGGTGGAGGCGGGGGGGGCGCCATCTTCACCGCGGCCCCTCAGGCGGGCAGAGGGCGGCTCCCGCCCCTCAGCGCGGCTTTGACACCTCATTGGCTGGCTGGGTCAGGCGACTGGAATTAGCCAATCAGGCGTCGAGTTGAGGCGGCTTTGTTCTCCTCAGAGCCTGATGAGGAGGTGGCCGCCGGCGCTGAGGGGCGGGGGCGGCGGGGGGGAGGTTCTGGCCTTTTGCTCAGCCCTCTAAAATGGGACAAGAGAAATTTACGTAAATTTTAACTCCGTAGAAGCGCCGAGGTGCCCTGCATACGCCATCAGTCACAGGATGTAGTAACACAGTAAAGTGCCCTGCTTTTAGAAAAACATTTGGAATTAACTAAGTAAGTGTTAGTCATCTTTTTTTTTTTTTCCCCAATATTTATTAAGTACTTAGTATAAAACAGGCCTTGAATTCACCTTGTTCTATTTCCACAGCTGTGGGAGTGACAGGTTTCAGCTAGCAGCGTGTTTACTGGAAGTCCAGTTCTCCCAGTGCGTTACAGGAGCCCCGTGGCTGGCTGTAGTCTCTCACTGAGCTGGCGCCCGCTGAGACAATTAACTACCTGAAAGTGGTTAATTCAAAAACATGCTTAAACTGCAAACCCTTCTTTTCTTGCTGTCAGTTGAGCGAGCTCTGTAGGCTTGCCCTGTTCCCGCTTTTCCCTAGGTATCTCTTAATGGCAACTATTGGAGACAGGGAGAACCTTGAGGTGAATCAATATAGCTGTTCTCAATTCTCTACAGGGAATTTTTGCTTGCTTGGCAGTAACCTCAAGCTACAGATTCTGCTAACAGGAAAGGAAACATAGCATAAAATGAGACATGAGACCAAACAGTGGCTCTTTATCAAGAGTACCTACTGGGAATGCCATTCTCTGCTCTCAGTCTGAATGTTTCTTCTATACATTCTGAGATATTTTTTTTTTTAATCATTTTAGAACTGAGCATTTTCGGTTTCTTTAGTGTGGAGTTCTCTGACCCAAATAACTGGGAAAAAAATGTGATTACTAAAGAAGCTGAAAAGATGCCAGAATTACAAAGGTTGCTTGAACGCTAAAGGAGATTGTCCTTATAAACATACGTTTTTATGCTGACTGTCGAGCAGCTGTTAAACATCCTAAATTTATATGAGCAGGGAAGCCTTTCTAAAGTGGTCTAAGTCACAATGTCCCACCGAAATTAGAGCTATTTGCCCTCTTTATTATCTTAGCGTAAGATAGACAGGAGTTTAAGCAGATCTTGCACCAGTCCTGAAAAAAAATGGAAAAAACCTGACAACTACTTTCAGTGATTGCGCTTTATTTGCTTGGAACCACGTTAGTGTTTCTTTCTCTAAAATTCACAGTACAAAACCACTGCATATCTGAAAAGGCAAACTCAGATTATCCAAGTGCACTAGAGATGCTCTGTTCATTATTCTACTCTGTATGGCTGTGTGTATTCTTTAAAACTAATCATGCTTTTCTCAAATATAAGAATCAGTAAGATCACTCAGAAAACAAAGCTCTTGTAAATAGGTTCTTCAGCAGGAAGAATTCCACTTGTTTTCTCCTTTCTTATGAAGTTTCTGAAGTGTATATACATGTTAATTATAGTGTCAACAAAAAATGTGTTTTACATTTCCTAGCTGTTTACTTTAGTACTTTTTCAAAGCAAATTATCAATATTTGTTTTTTAAAAATCTATATTGTATAGAATCTTTCTAGGACTATAAATTGGTTTATGCTTTCATTATGAACCAGAGCTCTGAGCAAGTTTTTGAAATACAAACCAATTCTTCTAAATAGTTTCTAGATAATAAGTACTGTCAGGACGATATTTAGAAGTAGTTACACTGTTGCATGTCTGTAAGTATAAAATAACTTGTAGTCCATGTTTTGCTTCTCGTAATAGAGTTTCAGCATTATTCAATTATAATAAAAGTAATAAACGATCAATAGTTGGTAGGACACAAGTAATTTAATCTTGAATACAACAGTAACAAATACACAAATATATCTACCTAAGATTTGGCTTCACCTTTTCATCTACCTCATCTGGAACATCATCATTAACGTGTCGGACAACCAAATTATACGGTTCCTCCTCCATCGTCTCTTCATCTGATTTTTGTTCCTCCTCCAAAGCCCATTTGGAACGTTTGTTTCCCGTGGAGGAGACAGGAGAATGTTCTGCATCTAAATCCTCAGGGATGCTGTCAAAATTAGCTTCTGCTAGACACTTATGGCACAGTCTGTAGCGTCTTGTTCCCTGCTGAACAACACATCCTGTTAGGTCAGTTACGTGACGCTTGCATTTTCTGCAGATCAGTTTGCCGGCTTGATGTATCTAAAGAGATTTAAAATTCGAAAATGTCAGTGTTCATCCAAAAGCAGATTATTTTTTTTTCTATTTTTTTTTAGAAACAGAAAATTCACTAAGTCGTTCTAAAAAAATGAAATTAAAAATATAATTTGCCAATTTAAATAATGAATAATTGATGTGCAGCTAGGAAGCTTTTCTGGTATTAGGTCTGGAAATGACTGAACAGCTGGTACCAATGACATCTTGTGGTGTTTTTGTCTAGGCTGAATCTCGATTGAAATGGCGTACCGTTTGGAAGTGGTTACGTAAATGCTCTAGTCGGGTGAACCTTTTCCCACACGCTTCGCATGGGTACGGTCGCTCCCCTGTGTGACACCGAAGATGTCGCTTCAGGTCTGCCCGTCGTTTCACTGTGTGCGTACAGAAGGGGCATTTGAATCGCATCCGAGGTAGGTCATCTGTTACAGAGAAATACAGGTAAAATGTCAAACAGCAGTAGTCTTTCTTTATGTAGTAGTTTGATTATTTTTCAGCTTAAATAAGCAGCAATTCATTTTTCCTCTGGTCTGTCACTAAATAGGAAAAATCCTGAAATATAATCCCCCAAAACCCAGTATTTCTTATTGAACGTACTTAAATGGCATTTGATAGCGTATTCTTTCTTACTCGGGGTATTTTTTAGACACAGATGATCATGAATACATAGCTGTAATATACAGTCATCACACCTGCCTCTTCCATCAGCTATCAGTTCATGGCTTTGATGTTTATAATCTCTACGTAATATACTAGGATGCCCAATGTCTTGACAATCATAATAAAATACAGATACATCAATTTCCAAAGGAATGCACGTAAGAATACACCTGCCAACTTCATTCTACCCTCTGAGGCATATGGTGTCAGGCCATCAAGAGCTGAGATGCTTAATGTAGTGTGGCCAAACAGTCCTGAAGCTTGGGCTGGTTTCGACCTTAAAGGAAATGCAGCCTCCCTGCAACGACAGGACCTTCTCTTGTGAGGGACTAGGGCTGGATTTAGGTTGAATGCCTTCTATTTCTGCCAGGTATTGGGGACATTAGAAGAGAAAATCAGTCTTTCAGGTCCCCAAGTCCACTACAGCTCTTCAAGCTTCATAACCTCCACTTGGGTCTGAATAATCTGGCATGTGTTGTTTTAACTTTACACAAAACCTGGGTCAAACTCTCTGATTCCAATTCTCATGCCCTGTTCTGGTTGAAAAGTCTCACATTCTGTTAGACACTATAATTGAATAGATCAAGAAAATAATCTGCAACTCTGGGCATCACTTTGATTTTCATGCAGCTATACAAATTCTCTCCAAAAGATCATCTGAATTCTTCCAAATAAAGACAAACTTTTCAAAACTCTATCTATTTTTTACCTTCGTTCCAACTACTCATGACACCTAAAATTGTGGGCATTGAGGTGTACAGTTCCTCTGCTTTTAACTCCATGAACTCAGGAGTTCTTGAAAGTTCTTGTTCTAGCTGGGCAACAGACCACCTCTTCGGTATCACTTCCGATTCGTGATTATAGCTGTAATCATTGTGATCAACATCATTCTCAGCATCGAATTCAGCCTCCTCTCTAACCCGAGAGATGTGGCTGGAATCCGAGGCACTGCCACCTCCACTGGCCCGCTCAGCTTTGTTCGATTTACACTGCACAAAATCACGGGTCTGCGACAGTCCGAGGTGCTTTCGGCGCTTTCTCGTTGAGCCCTGTTTTCTGCCTCTTTTCGATAGCTGTGTTTCTGCCCGCTGAAGAATCACCTGCGAGGACAGATAGCTGCTGTAACTACTCCAGGAATTTTCATTCACCGCATTAGTCTTTTCATCCGGCACTGAATAGGAGCGCCGGGGGTTGCTCTTTGCTTTCCTTCTTGACCGATAAAGAGATGGATGGGCAGGTTCACTGTTTGTACTCTTGGCCGAAAGGCTGAGGTAATGATCCTTTTCCTTTTCATTAATATCCAGCGAGGACTTAATGAATGTCTTACAGACATTAAGAATATCTGTCATCTGCAGATAGCTAGCAGCCGACATCACTTCGATCACATTTTGACCGGTTAAAGACAATACGCCTGAATACACGAAGTCCAGGATAACCATAAATGTCTCTGGAGAGAAGACCTCAAAAGTAGCTATTGTCGGCTGACTCGTCTCCTTCGAGCTCTGTGAAAGCAGCATTTTGAAATAGCCACTACTGGCAAAGAGCACATTGCGATGTGCTTTGAAGACCTTTCCCTCCACCAGGATATTGCAGTCGCAGAACAAGTCTTGCTTCCGCTGTTCGTTCAGCTGCTCCAAGAGGTGAAACTGATGGGAAGAAATCTCCATTCCAGTCAGGGATAACGGGAAGGTTTGCTCTGAAGTAAAAAAAAAAAAAAAAGTATAATCATGATAATCTAAACAAATGTTATGGAATCCTATTTTAAAGAGATGAGTATCGTGCATGTTATCACATTCCCAATCTATCTCCAAACTCCCTGCAGCCCTTACCCCGCATAACAACACAAGAAACTTAACTCAAAAAGAGGCAAAAAGATGCCTCAGCCGGATTACCGCGTATCCTAAAAGAATTAACATTACATCAATGAAGACGTGAGCGGTTAACAGACAGAGAAAACGAACTTTGCCTTTCTGCCGCGGGGAGATCCACGGCCGACGAGAGGGTCCGCGCCTTAAACTAGTTGGCCGCGGGCACAGCCCCGGCCCAACCGCCTCAGGGCCGCACACGAAGGCGGCGGCAGAGCCCCATCGGCCGCAGCCCTCCCGGCCCGGGCTCCCCCGGCATTGGCGGAGGC
>JAHREF010049380.1:0-15132 GCA_033628625.1 Charadrius hiaticula | reverse complement strand
GACGCTCTTGGTGGTTCTCGATATCTCCTGGAGCTCTGTGGCATGGTGGCACCATCAGCAGGGCGCAGCCACCCACCCAGCCCCGCCGGCCGCTCGGCTCACCCCTGCCCGCTGCCACCGCTGCCTCCGTGCTGGTCCCGCTGCCCGGGGAGGAGTGCCAGGTGCTCAGGCTGGCCCGTGGCGTGCGCTGCTGGGACACGCGGCACCCATAAGCATCGCCACCTCGGAGCTTCGGTGCCGCAGGCACGGCCATGCTCACCTCCTGGGCCACCGTGCCACGGCTGGGAGGTGGGGTGGGCACCGCCGTGCTCCCCTGCTGCTGTGCCCACGGGGTCTTCTTGAACACGGNGGGGTGGCCTTCCCACCCTGCCCTCCTCCCCAGGCATGGCCCCCCCGTGCCGGCACCTACCCCGCCGCCAGAGACCTCGAAGGACCGTGACCTCCTCGATCTCCTTCTGCCATCCAGCGGTTCCTCCCTCCTGCCCGGCTCCCTGCCGCCCTTCTTGTGCGCCTGCAGCCAGGTCCCCAGGGAGCGGGTGGCCGTCCCCGCCAGGCTGTCCTCGCTGCCGGGGTGACACAGCCCGGGGTCACCCCGCTCCTCCGTGGGCTCCGGTGGGTGCGGGCGGATGCTCTCTGGGATGCGGGACCTGTGCTGGGTGGCCATAGCCATGACGCTCTTGGTGGTTCTCGATATCTCCTGGAGCTCTGTGGCATGGTAGCACCATCAGCAGGGCGCAGCCACCCACCCAGCCCCGCCGGCCGCTCGGCTCACCCCTGCCTGCTGCCACCGCTGCCTCCGTGCTGGTCCCGCTGCCCGGGGAGGAGTGCCGGGTGCTCAGGCTGGCCCGTGGCGTGCGCTGCTGGGACACGCAGCACCCATAAGCATCGCCACCTTGGGGCTTCGGTGCCGCAGGCACGGCCATGCTCACCTCCTGGGCCACCGTGCCACGGCTGGGAGGTGGGGTGGGCACCGCCGTGCTCCCCTGCTGCTGTGCCCACGGGGTCTTCTTGAACACGGGGGTCGGGGTGCTGCTGGAAAGGGGACAACCCTCCCCCTCTGCCATGGCAGCAGCCCCGTGCACATGGGGGGTGGTGATGCCCACCCTGTACCTGTCCCCCGTGGGGCGCAGGGGTGGGAGGGTGCCATGCTGCAGCGGTGTGGGGTGCTCACAGCTCTGTCCCCTCACGCTGTCCCCCTCCGCATCCCGCAGGCTCTCTGTGACGGTTCCCTGCGGGACCTGGGGCAGGGACGTGCCCTGGGCAGGGACAGGGGGTGAGTGTCCTGCCTGGGGTGGGGGGGGTGCCCTGACACCCTGCCCTACCTTGAGGGTGACAGTGTCCCCGGGGTCCCCCACCAGCTCCTGCCGGTAGGTCTCATACAGCTGCTCCAGCGGCGGTGGCACCAACAGCCGGTGGTCTGCCGGCGAGAGGGCAGGGTGGCGGGCATCAACCGAATGCACGCCATGCCGTGCCGGCTCAGGTGGCAGTGTCGTGGCTATGTCATGACACCGGGGGGGGGGGGGACGGGGGACTTTGCACCATGACTCGTCCCATTGCAATAACCCAGTGACACTGCAGGACTCCCAGAGCAACAACACGGCAGAGATGCCTTTGTCATGGCAGAAGTCACGGGAGGGACGCACCGGCGATGAGCTGCCGCTGCTGCTGGATGATGCGGGCGCAGAGGGCTCGGTGCCGGTCGAAGCACTGCGCCGCAGCGGCCGGTGGGTGCCGGAGGCCACCCTCGAGCAGGGTACGGGACCGTGTCTCTGCCATCTCCATCTCCTGCTGGTGCAGGCGGCACAGCAGGGCCAGTACCCTCCGCTGCTCCTCCGAGCTGCTCCGATGCCACAGGGCCTCCTCCAGCCGCCACGCGTGCTGCTGGCTCTGCCGGAAGCGCCGCGCCAGCTCTGCCTGCCGGCATGCAGCGGGGTCACCGTCCCTGCCCGCAGCCAGCATCCCTGCTGCGGGATCAACGTCCCTGCCACGGGGTCACCATTCCTGCCCACTGCCAGCATCCCTGCCGTGGCACCAGCGACCCTGCCAAGGCCCCTTGCCCCTCACCAACACCCCAGTCTGTGTGTATCCGTGTCCCCCCACGGCTGCTGGGCTGAGACTTGTCAAACTCAGCTCCCTGGTGATGGGGTTGCAGCTCCCAAACCTTCCGCTGCCGGAGCCTGCCCTGCTCCTCCGCCAGAGTCGCGATGCTCTTGCAGGCAACAGCCATGTCGGGTGGCTCTGACATGTCCAACCGCTCGTCCCCTGCGTTCGAGTCCTCCTCGCCGTCACTGGGGCCGTCCGGTTCCCCCCATCCCTCCTCGCTCCACCGCTGGCCCCACCATGTGCTGCTGAGGGGAGGAGGAGGAGGTGGTCTCACCCCCAGCCCAGCTTGCCGAGGGACCCCATCCCCAGGGGAGCTTTGCACCCACATACCGGGCGAGGGTGAGCAGGTCCCGGGCGCGCAGCGCGGTGTCCTCCAGCCGGAGGAGGAGATGGTGCAGGGCTGCCTCCCCCTGCCCGCGACACAGCTTCGGGCGGGCGCAGCGGCCACCGCGCAGCCGAACCTGGGCTGGAGGGATGGGGCATCGAGCCCCGGGGGGGCGAGGGAGGGCAGGGGGGGTCTGGGCTGTACCCTGGATGTTGGAGGTGTCCCGGCGCACGCTCTGCCCTGGCTCGGTGTCCCTTTGGCCCTTGAGGTGCTGGGTCTCCCCGCGCAGGTCAGCCGCGACGCTGCCGTACTGCGCCACGCGGTACGGGATGCTGAGCGGGTTGCGCCTCACCTGGGACAGGGTCGGTGTGAGTGTCCCCCGGCCCCGGCGCAGCCCGGCACCAAGCAGGGTCCCTGAGAAGGGCATGGCTGGTGGAGCAGGTCCCCAAGGAGGATCCCTGAAGAGGGTCCTTGAATGGGGTCCCGAGGCAGGACGGAGCTGGCGGAGCAGGTCCCAAGGGATGTCTCAGAGTAGGATCCCCAAACTAAGTCCCCAGGCAGAGCATGGCTGTGGAGCAGGTGCCTATAGGGTCCCCAAGTAGTGTCCCCAAGCGGTGTCCCCAGGCACTGCATGGCCATGGAGCAACTCCTGAGCATCCCACAGCCGGCAGACCAGTGCCCTGAGCAGTTCCCCTGCTCTGGGTACCCGTGGGGCAGCGTAGGGGTGAGGTCCTCATGCCCTCCCCGTCGGGGGACAGCAGGGCCAGGGCTGGTCGGGGAAGGGACCAGGAGAGGGCTAATGCCCGGGGCAGGAGTGTGCCCACACTCCCATCCCTACCGTGGTGCGGATGCTCTTGGCACGGTGGGCGTAGGCGAGGGTGCTGCGGGACTCCTCGAAGGCCGTGCTGGCCGGGCTGATGTGGGCAATCATCACTGTGTGGCTGTTGCCCCCCAGCGAGTCCTGGCCGTGGAGAACACAGCTGAGAGGGACCGGGGTGGGGGACAACCTGTGCCCCCTCCCCAGCTTGGACCCTGCCGGGGGAGCCGGGACCCCCGGCCGCACCTTGAGCAGGCGGGTCAGCTTGCTGTCGCGATAGTTGATGTACTTGGTGCTCGCCTGGTGGCTCAGAGCCTTGATGCAGTTGCCCAGGGCCAGCAGCGAGCGGTTGATGTGGGCTCCTTCCTTCATCCTCCGCCCGCGGTTCTGCGTCTGGGCAGGGAGGGGAAGGCAGAGGGAAAAACCTGGCAAAAGAGGGGCTGGGGAAGGGGGGGTCCCCGGCCCTGCAGCCCCCCGAGGCGGGTGCCGTACCTGCGCCGCCCGCTCAGAGCCCGCCAGGTCGATCATGAAGAGGCGGCCGCGGCGCAGCCCCCCGCCCCGGTGCCGCTGGCGCACGGTGACCTGCAGCACCGCGTGGGAGCGGGACGAGGTGCGGTTGGCGGCTGTGGGCTCCTGCGTCCGCTGCCTGTTCCCCCGCACCAGCAGCTGCGTGACCTGGGGCAGACGGGCAGCGTCGGGCAGGGGGGGTTTGCCAGACACCCCCCCCCCCCGCCATGCCCCAAGGGCGCCCGCCGGCTCACCTCCTCGGCGCTGATGGCGGAGATTTCGGTGATGCCAGCCACCTGGACAGTGCCGCCGGCGTCCTCTCGGAGCTGCAGACAGCCCAACGAGGGATTCAGCAGGTCCCGGATCATCTCGTTGTAGATCTGGGCAGGCGGGAGGAGCTGGGTATGTCCCCCCCCAGAGTGGGGACCCGTGGGGACACAGCGTCCCGCACTGGGTTCAAAGATGCTCAGCCTGGGGCCATGTGCCACTCGCTGTCCCCTGCCCTCCCCGGGGAGGGGGACGTCCCCGCGGCTCCCTGCCGCACCTCGAGGTAGGACATGGAGACCTCGTACTCCGTGTCACCTCTGGCATCCTCAATGGCCTGGAAGAGCTCGCCCAGGGTGCGGGCGCAGATGCCGGGCTCCCCGTCGGTGCCCAGCATGGTGTAGGTCTTCCCACAGCCTGGGGGGAGAGGATGGGGCTCGCTCGGGGCTGGGACCCCGCTGTGGCCATGGGGCTGGCCCCCTCCCCAGCCCCACACCCCTCACCAGTGGGGCCATAGGCAAAGACGGTGGCGTTGTAGCCGGAGATGACACCTGTGACGAGACCCCGGGTGGTGGCATGGTACACAGTCTCCTGCGGGAGGGTGAGAGGCTGTGGGGTGCATCTTGCTGCCCCCCACCTCCACCCGCTGCCCCGGGTCCCCCAGCCTGCCTCCCCCTGCCCCACATCCCCCCAGTGACCCGGGGGACCCACCTGGGTGGCCGTGGAGTCAAAGGCCATGTCAAAGATGTAGGATTTCTCCCGGGAGCGGCCGGCACGCAGGACATCATCAGGGTCTTCCACGGGGTCTCGCAGCACCACGACCTGCCGGGGGACACCAGCGGGCTGGCCGGGGGGCACGTGCTAGCCCTGGGCACCCACAGCTCTGGAGTCACCTCCAGCCTCAGCTGGCCATTGCACTGTCGTTAACAGTGCTAATTAGCACCTGGTTGGGCCCTGAGGTGTAACGAGGTGCCGGGAGCCCAGTGGGCTGGTGGCATTGTGGACACAGATCCCTCAGGATGTACATGGACAGACTGACACACCAGGACACCCTCTCCAGCCCCAGCAGTGGGGTGTCCCCGCAGCATGGCTCCCCGGGAGCACCGGGATGGCCGGTGTCTGCCGAGCAGCTCCATCCCGGCCGGTGGGTGAGGGGCCCCATGGGAGACCACATCACCCCACCGGTGTTTGGGCTCCTGCTGCCCCGGGGGGACCGGAGTGGGACTCGCGTTTCAGAGCCCAGGCATCCTCGCTCGGAGCTGCATCTCACCCCCGTGCTCCTGCCCGGGCACCCCACATCACCCACAGCAAACACAACGGGGGCCGGAGCCAAGGGGGGCACCCCGGCATGGGTAGGGGGGCACCCTGGCGTGCGGGATGTGCTCCCCAGTGGGTCTGAGCCCTTGTGGGACCCCGTGGGCACCCCCCCCCCTGCTTTGCCAGGGCCGGCGTTCCCTCCATGCCAGGGCACAGGAGGTGCCCGGGCTGGTGCCGATGCTGCCGGCGCGGGGCCCTTTGTGCTCCTGAATGGTCCCCTTGTCCCCAGGCCGGGCTGGGGCTCAAAGCCAGTGCTGTGTGCGGTGCCAGGGGACCTGCCGGACTGGCCGTCCCGCTGCACCCACCTGGGCACGGCGACACAAAGGCGCCTCTGTCACCGTGGTCCGCCAAGATGCCCATCGCCCGGGCACTGTGAGGTGGTGAGGGGGTGCCGGCACCCTACGGGGACCCTGCGTGTCCCTGTCCCCACCTGGAACAGCCCCTCGCAGGGTCCCCCGGCTCCCATTGCAATGCAGATTTTGACCTTTCCCGTAATGCAAGCTGCTTCCCCGCTGCTGCCCTACTTCCATCTCGCCCCCCTCCTTGCATGGCACCCCCCCTCCATCCAGGATTGGGGACAAGGACAGGCAGCACTGCTCCTGACCCACAGACCCGAGAGTTTCCCACCCTCTTGCTTTGTTGTCGTAGGGTCTCCTGCAGGGGCTGCGAGGCTGCAGGACCCCCCCCGTCCCCGTGCCTGGCACACGTGGGGATTGCTGGGTGCTGCCGGACACATCCTGTGCGTGTACCGCACCGAGGGTCACATCTGCCCCGGGGTACCCGTCCCCACTGACCCCACGGGTGGGCACGGGGCAGGGAGGGGGACACAAAGCACCAGGGCCAGGCGGTGCCCGATGAACCCACGGGTGCCCGACCGGTGGCTGTACCTGCTCGTCCATGCAGTGGGCGATGGGCTTGGCCCCCTTCGCCAGCTCGGCCGCGTTCATCGGACGGATGCGAAGAGCCACCTGCGAGATACCGGGGATGAGCGTGGGGTGGTGGGGATGGGGACAGGGACTTGGGGACACGGACCTGCATGTGAGCCATCATGGCAGGGTCCGGCAGCTGAGGCGGTGCCGTGTCCACGCAGCCCCTGGGACCCCCCCACCCCCGCAACCGGGCGCTGTAATTATAGGTTCATTTTCTGGGGATGAAAGCAAACACCGCTGGGACCGGCTTTAAACAGGCAGCCGGGCAGCGTGCCCTCCTGCTGGCACCCGTCCCCTCGCCGACGTGGCTCAGGGTGGGTGAGCCCGCAGTGGCACAGCAGGAGTGGGGGGCCGTCGCCGTGTCCCTGTGCACCTGAACCACCCCCCCCCCAGAGTCTCCCAACAGCATCCGCCAAACCAGCCCTGCGGTGCCAAGGTGCGACAGGGACGGCCCTTCCATGGGGTGGCAGGAGAGGAGAGCCACACCAGCCACCATGTCCCCCTCCCGTCCCCCCCTCCTGCCGCATCCCAGCCCTGTGGGGTGCAGCCATGGGGTACCTTGGATCCAGGTGTCCCCGCTGCCCTCGGCAGTAGTGCTGCTCCCCTCGGGGACAGCGTGCCACCCGCCACCGGCCAGGACTCACCGCCAGCTGCTGCTCCTCGCTGTCCCCTGGAGCCTTCATGTCCTCACTGGGGCACAGGCGCTGAGGGGACCCCGCGAGAGGAGGTCCCCCATGAGGGGTGCATGGGGCACGCTGACCCCCGCACTGTCCCCTCGCTGCAGCCCTGTCCCTAAGTGCCCCCACTGCTCGGTGGGGCACCTCCAGCCCTGGCTCTCCCTTCTTCCTTCCTTAGGCACTGGCACAGCCCTCCTGGCGGGGCTGTGAGCCTGGGTGCCCCCCCAGCCAGGCTGGGAAGCTCTCTGGAGGCTGCATGTCGCCATGCCACTTGTCTGTCCCTGTCCCCTGGAGATGTTGAGCTGTCTACGACACCGGCAGTGCGGCTGGCTCCTGTTGACACAGCGGCTGGCACCGTGTGTGGCTCCAGCCACGCTCCCTGCCCTCTCCCGGCTGCAGCCGTGGCCCCACAGCATGGTTGGGGTGCCGTGAGCTGGATGGAAACACGCCTGTCCTGCACGGGTGACAGCCAGCGCGTGGCTCAGGGAAATGCCTTTTCACATCTTGTTATTCGTACGATTAGGGCTGGTCCTTAATGAGGCACGTGGCTGAGCTGCGAGGCTGGTGCCCGGTTCCCTTCCCACAGCCGGGGAAGAAACTGCCCCGCGGGCAGCGCTCTGCCACCCGGGAGCCGGCTGTGCCGGGACACGGCAGCATTCAGCTCGGGGCTGGGGGACCAGAAGCCCTGTTCCCCCCCCTGCCCCGAGTCCCATGGCAGCGGGTGGGACTGTGTCGTCAGGACAGGACCCGCACCCTGCGCCCACCCCGCACACGCAGGATGGCTCCGACAGCTCCTGCCCACCCTCCACCCCCCGAGCAGAGCCTGGGGAAGGGTCCTGCCAGAGGGGTCACCCCCAGCCCCGGCACATGGGGTTGCAACCCGTGCGATGGCCCCATCCCTCTGCCGACAGCTGTGCCGTGGGGCGAGGGCAACTGGCGGCTCGTTAATAATTAACGGGTGGGTAAGCAGGCAGGGCGGCTGCTCGGTGATACTGGCCGGGCTGTGTTTACCCAGCGCTGGTAACGGTGGCCCAGGGACCGCCGGCTGCTCTCGCAGGGATATCAGCTGGTTGGGGGAGTAGGGGCTTTGCTCAGCATCATCCTCCCAGCTGGGGAGGCTCACCGCGACCCCGCTGCCACCACCAGCACCCTTGCTCTGCCCCACTCCTCGGGCTGGGAACGAACCGAGGAACACCGCGCTGCCACGGATGCTCCGCCGTGGTCAGCAGCCGGCTCTGATCCGTGGCCTGGCCCAAGGAGGGGAGATGGAGAGTGAGAGAACACGACTTTCCCACCCTCTGCTCAACCCTGCTGTGACAAAACAGGAAATGTGACACGGAAAACTCCTGTTTATTCACCCAGAAGGAAAAAAAAAAAACACAAAAATAACAGGGCAAAGGGCCAGGGAGCATCTGTGAGGGTTTCTGTGTTACCCACCAGTCCTGTCTCGGCTACGGCTCCTGCGGAGGGAGCAGGCGTGGGGTCAGCGAGCCATGTGGGGCTGCTCACCACCCCACGGAGGCAGAGACCCCATGAGCCCAGCCTGGCTCGGGGACAGCAGCCTCAACCCACACGAGGCACTGAGCGGCAAGGAGGGGGAAAGCCACGTGAATGTGGAGTTCGCTGACCTTGGCAGCATCCTTCTCCTCCTCCTCCTCTTCCTTGTCCTTGGGCAGCTGGCTCTCTTCCCCCTGCGTGACTGCCTCATCTCCTGCACGGTCTTTAACCTGAAAGGCAGATGCTGACCCCTGTCCCTCACCCCGTGGCATGGAGTCCCTGCCGCGGGTGCCGGCCCGTGCTGTCCCCGGTACCTTGTCGTGCGGGCACTGGGTCTCTGCCCGCGCCCTTCTCTGCAGCTCCGCTTCAATGACCTCGAAGAACTCCTGACGGGCACGGTCGAGCACCTCCTGGGGATTCTCCACCAGCCTCTCCTCCACCTCCGACTCCTGGCCCTCCGACCTGGCTCGCTCCTTCAGCCGCATTTCCCGGTGCCGGGCCTCCAGGATCTTCTCTCGTTTCGTCTCCCGCTCAAACATCTAGGGCAGGGGGGGTGCTGAAGGGTGCAGGGTGAGCAGGGGACCCCGCGGGACAGTGGGCTGTGTACAGGGACAGCGCAGGGCTCGCTGGCAGAGCCACTGGGCATGGGACCAGTGACGTGCCAGCAGTGCTGAGGGCTTTGCTGTGACCTGGCACAGCAGCTTGCGGCTTGAAGCTCACATACAGCGTTGGCCAGGGTCTTCTCATTCCTCTGGAGGGTGCAGAGCCCGGAGGAGATTTCCAGCAGGGTGACGGTGCCCAGCTTTGAACCGCAGCCAACAACGCACCCGTTGTCCTGCAGGCGCAGGCTGGAGAGGGGCTCGTTGCAGACCTGGGGAAGAAGGACGGATGGGTGGTGGCGCTTAGCCCTGACGGGATGCCCCATGGGGGAAGTCAGGCAGGACAAGCTGGCAGAGGCAAATCCACGTGGTTGCCAATAACAGGACCCTACGTGCAAATTTTTGGGCACACTGGGCTCGAGGCACAGCTCAGGGCTGAGGGGACAGCTGCTGCTCGATGGAGTTCATCCTGAGCTCTGGGCAGGCAGGATGGGACTCTGTCCCCTGGCTCTGTCTGCTCCGTGCAGGGCAGGGCAGATCTGCCAAACACCCCGCTGCCGGTGCTGGCCAGGGGCAGCGCCCGCTCCCCTCCCAGGGTGAGGGACCCGGAGCCGCTGGGGACCCGACCTTCAGGCTGAGAGAGGGGTCGTTCTGCTTGAAGAGGAAGTCCCAGATGTCCAGGGTCCCGTCCGACCTGGTGGTGAAGAAGACGGATGGCCTCACGGTGCTCCAGCACCCATCCGTCAGGTAGGAGAGGTGGTACCTGCCGGCAGACACGATGCAGCGGGGATGGGCTCGTGGCCTCCATCCCCCTGGCCCCATGGCTGCTGCCTGCACAGCGCCTTCAGCCAACAGCCCAGGCGCGGGCACCCTCCGTTCCAGCACCCGTGGCCACGCTGGCACCGCTCTGCCTTGGTGACCGTCCCATCACCTCCTCCTGCCTGACCTGAGCAGACCAGACCCTGCTGGTTGTCTACCCCAAATGCGCTCTTCCACAAGAAGGAACACTTTTTGCAGGGCAAACTTATGCACACCGACACCTACTTGGTCCACATAATTGACGATTCCTTAGTCTCCTCCGACCAGATCCGAGCAGTCCAGTCGCCGACCGTCAGGAAGATTTTGGGGTAGAAAGGATTCCTGGCCAGTGCGTAGACGGGTCCAATGTGGCCACTGTAGGTGCTGGTGATTTTTTCAGGGGGTGTCTTGGCCTTGCGGTTGCAGGCGATGATGATGCCTTGCTCTGTGCCCACCATGAACTTGGTGGGCTGAGGGTGGGAGCAGGAGAGAGCGGACGTCAGCAGGCTGGGGACCCCGCGGTGCAGGGGGCAGTGGGGCAGCAGAGGGCTTTGCTGTCTGAGCAGGGGGGAGCCTGCTGGAGCCAGCGCCTGGGGAGAACGGGAGCCCCGGGACCCGCCACGATCTGGGGGATATAGAGACCAAAATGCCAGCAAGCGCCTGTGTTTTGGGAGCACATCAACTCCTAATTCTTAAAGATGGGTGAGAACGTGCTGCAGGCTGCTGCACAGTGCTCTGGGTCGCTCCGGGCATCAGGTGCTTGTGCCGTGTCCCTGGAGCTGTGCCCGCAGGGGTGACCGGGCACAGCCTGCCCAGCTCTGTTCGGCTCACCTCCCAGTCCTGCCCAGGTTAGGGTAATGGCTGCGCGCGGGTGGGGTGGTCCTGGCGGCGGGGCAGAGAGGCTCACCATAGTGGGCTCGAACTCCAGCGCAATGGCACCCAGAGCGTTCTCCAGGAGCCCTTTCCGGGTGATGTCCAAGACCAGCGACTCGGTGGGCTCGGACAACTTGCGGATGTCCCACCACAGGACCTGCAGGGGACAAAGAGCGGGAGGGGGCTGCGAGGCAGGGGCTGCTCCCAGCTGAGCCATGACTGCTGCGGAGCAGAGTGCCCTGGAGCCAGGCAGCTGCCCTATGCCAGTCTGTGCTGCTAGCCTGAGGGCCTGGTTCCCCTGCTGCCACAGCCAGCAAGGGGCAGAGGAGGCAGGGGAAGCTCTTTTGGGCTGTCAGCGCCTGCCAGCGGGGTCCCCGTGTGAGTGCCTGGCACCCTTCCCTGCCCCTGCCCTTTACCTGCCCGTCGGTGGAGGCTGAAAAGCACTCGGTGCCCGTTTTGGACTGCAGCCAGATGGCTCCGTACACAGGGTCCCTGTGGCTGACCTCCACGGTGGACACCTCCACAGGCAGTCCCCCTTTCCTGGTGTCCCAGTAAGCTGGGAAGGAAAAGGAGCTGTCAAGATCTGCAACCGCTCCCTTGTCCGGCTCCTTTGCTTGCCATGTGTTTCCCGAGGAGATGCTGCCCCACTGCCGAATCCAGAACAGGCAGCAAGCCTCACTGGGTGCTCCCCCTGCACTTCCCAGCCCCGAAAGAATCACGCAAGCACCCTGTGGGCTGGGAGTCTGCTGCTGAGATCACTCGCAGCGATGCCCACTCTGAGCGGAAACACAGTTTGCACTTTCTGCAAATGCCGAGCTCGGCGGTGGTAACACAGTAAATAGCCGCAGCAGTTCTTCAGCGATCATCTCTCTGTGGCAGATGCACTGCAATCCCCAGAAGCAATAAAACCCCCTGGTTTCTCCCTGTTCTGCACAAGAGGTTGCAGCAGGACCAGACATGGTCTAAGCAGCCTGCAGCCCCCATCAACTTCCAAACAGCGGCTTTTACACTCGACGCTGCTAAAAAACAGCCTGTGTGACCTGACCTCGGCTGTGCTCCCCTCCTGTGTACCCGAAGGGTGCTGGCTAATGAAGGCGGGTCCCCCGTGGACAGCAGCAGCCGTCCTTCCCCATCTCTGCCTCTGACGTGTGGCAGAGGGCAAGTCACAGCGCAGGACTGGCTGCAGTTCAGCAAAGGTTAGGCGGTTGGGTCGTGGTGGCACCGAGACACACACGCTCCCTCTCGCTCACTTCTAATTAAGCAATTGGATGTGACGGAGTGTGCTCTGCTGGGCCCGTGCCACGCGCCTGGGGAGCACTGCAAAGGACAGGGTGAGATCCTTCCCCTCCATCACCTGCGGAGCGTGCAGTAACAGCCCCGTAATGCATGCCCTGTCAGATCTGATTGCTGCTGCAAATGGCAAGGAAAACATCAAAATGAGAGCAATTAAATCAAAGGGCTCACGTGGCCGAGTAAATAACAGAGCTATAAATGAAGCTGGCAAAGAGGGGCCCTTTTCCAAGCACTTGAAACAACAGCACAAGAACAATTCAGTGCACACAACGACAGCAACTCTCCTGGGCTTTTGCCATGCAAAGATACGAGGTTGTGGGCAAGGCAGGAGCATGGGACCCGTGCTGCTGCGCTGTCTGATCCAGCAACCCCTGCCAGGCTCTCGCTGCAGCCACAGCTGCCTCACTGCCCCCAGTGCTTGCAAAGGGCTCCCAGGCACGGTGTCCTCCCCTTCCCGGCTACCTGCTTAAGTGAGAACATGCTTGCTCTCCACACGCCAAGCCCCAAGGCTTCAGGCTGTGCTCAGGATATTCCCAGCCGCAGCCCTAATGACATTACGCACTTTGTGAGTGTAGCAGTGCTGGAATCAGGCTCTTGCCGAATTAAAATGAAGTCTCATTAATATGGCCTCATGCCTAATCCATCTTCCTTACCCATCTGCCCGTTGTAGCATCCTCCTACCAGTACGTGCGAGTCTTTGGGGTTGTATTCCAGGCTCACCAGAGGGGATGACGGCTTGAGAACGAGCTCCGGCTTGTTGGGGTTTTCTGCCAAGAAGGGATGAGTAAAGAGCAAAGTGCAGAGACAGTCTGGAGGACAAGCACCCCTGCTTCTAAACCAGCCTCCTGATACCACACCCTGCTCCTCCACGCCTGGCTCCCCGTCACGCCGGTGCCTGCCCAGCTGTGCCGGATGAGGAGAAGCTGGTGAGCTGGCCATGCCACCAGGATGCCTCACCTTAGCCAGGGAAAAGAGCCTGCCAGCCTGGGGACAGACCCTTGGGGCCCCAGTCCCTGATACCCTGACCCGTTTCTTTGTGTTTTTCACTCCAAAATACAACAGGTCTGAGAGAGCTTTTGACAGAACAGTGCAATTCTCAGCCTGGGCTTGTGCTGCCTCTTTCTTAATCAAGCACAAGCGAACCATATAAACTACAAGAACCACATAAGAGGTGTGTGGCTCGGCTGCCTGTTGCGGTCACAGGCGCTCAAGCTCATGAAGTCATGTAGTGGGATTTTAGTGGTTATTTTCCACCTGTTGGCCAGCTTTCAGGTCCCATTTCTCCCCTTCTCTGCATTGATCTGTGGGCAATGCAGAAACTGAACCCCTGTTCACCCCCTCCGGAGCGCTGTGAGGCTTCATTACATGCTTTGAAGACACAAAGTGCTTCTGCAGCCGCAGCATTACTGACTGGTGAGTTTTCCTTTCCCCTTACCAAGATCCCAGATGTATGAGTCAAAGCTCATGTCTTTCATGTTTTGCTGGAACTCCAGGCTGGAATAAGCCACTGCCAGTTTCTTGCATGTGTCGGGGTGCCAGGAGAGATGCGTGGCCGTCCTCTTGGTTATGTTGGGATCCCTTTTCGATAACAGGACATCAAAGAAAGATGTTAGTTTGCTAACAGCTCTGTCACGCCCTGGGATGACTGTCTCCCAAAGGAAACTCTGGGAATCGCAATTAAAACAAGCTGCAGCCCTTGAGCATTGAGTGCAGGAAACAATTCTCTTGGGGGCTGGGCAGGGGGAGAAGAGTTGATGATTTAATAGAGTCTTTCCAGTTATACGTTTCTAAGAATCCAATTATGTTACTGGATCTGACTTCTAGAAATGACCTAACAGCCCCTGACATTTGAAAATAATCTATCAGGCACGAAAAAAAAAAAAAATTCCTGTCTAAAGCACTGTTAGAAGATGCTCAGACCATGGTACCCATCTCCAAAGTGCCTGGGCAGGGCAGAGGGCAGGGAGGGGAGGAACAGATGGAGTTATGGAGCAGAGGGACTGCAGCAGGTCTCTCCATCCATAAACTGATCCAGCACTACCCTAAAGCCGCTGGGTTTTCCACCTCCTTTGCCTCCAACGGCAGTTTAATACACACTATCCTGCCGTGGACCTGGAGAGCCTGGTGAGCCCAGCTGGTTGTGCTACCTGATGACATTGATGGTTTTTGCGGAGGGGGGCTCATCTTCCACCTCTGCCGTTTCCTCCTCTCCAAAGTACTCCTCGTAGATGTTGATGGCATTGTTCTGCTTGACGCAGTGCTCCATCAGCTGCAGGGAAAGCACAGACAGAGGCCGTGCCTCCGGGGAGCTGCCAGGGCGAGGGAACCGGCAGCGGGTGGGCAAGGGGGCTCTGGGAGCGGGAGGGGGGACGGGCAGGGCCTTACGGCGCCAAGGTGCATGATGGTGTTGATGTAGTTTTCGTCTTTCTCCACTTTCTTCCTGAAGCGGATGGTTTGTTCCACCTCCTGCGGGTTGATGTCTTTGGGCCAGCCGCCCTCGACGTGGTTGACACCGCGGGATTCCACCTCCAGCCGCTCGGTGTTGACCTGGGGGTGGCACGGAGAAAACAGAGCAAGAGTTTGAGCCGAAAAGGTGCAAAACACCCCTTTCCTCCCTTTGTACAGCGCTGCCCTGCAGGGCAGGCCCATGAGGACTGGCGGGCCGCCCTCGCCTCGTGCTCCGACATGTCGCTGGTGTGCTGGACGTAGCTGTCCACGGGGTTGCGCAGGATGAAGCCGCTGGCCATGCTGGGGTCAGGGGGAATGTCCACGTTGACCTTGGCCGGGCGGTCGGAGAAGCTGCAGGGCCGGCCGAACTCGCTGCGCTTCCGCGTGTACACGTAGATGATCTCCATGGCGGCCCTGAGAGGGGGCGGCGGGCGCCCCTTTCTCCCCTAGCCCTGTGCGGGGGACCCCGAAAGGGAGCGGGGGACTCGGGGCAGGCCCACGGCGGCAGGGGACCCCTCGCCCTCCTGCCGAGGACCCAGGACTCCGGACGGGGCCTGGACTCCCCCGGCGCGGCCGCACCGGGAGCCACCGGCAGGGCCGCGTCTGCCGTTGCCTGGCAACGCCGGAGGGAGATCACGTGCCTTTACCGCCATGTTGGGGAGGGCAGGGCGGTGGTGTCACGTGA
>JAHREF010049379.1:0-21602 GCA_033628625.1 Charadrius hiaticula | reverse complement strand
TGGCACCACCACTCACCGGAAAGTGGCCAGGCAGGAGCCGCTGGGCCAGCTGAGGATGATGGAGGTCCCATCCTCATGGCTGCCCTCCTCCTCCTCTGCCACGGCCTCCATTCCAGCGCTCAGCACCCACAGCTGGTCCAGGGCCAGGCGGAGCCGTGGGCGCAGGGTGGTGCCCCGTCTGCAGAGAGGAGAGGCAGGCAGGGAGCTGGAGGTGGCCTCCTTGGGGTCCCCCCGGGCACCCCCCTGTCCCCCGCCTGCCCTTGGGGCGGACATGGGTGCATCCAGCAGGAAGGTGCCCCCGGGGGCTGGGGCTGGTGCCAGGGTGTCCCTGCCCCGCTGCCAGGGCCAGGGCTGGGGGAAAGGCAGCTGGGCTGGCAGGCTCTTACTGCAACTTGGCCATGACCAGCTCCTGCTGGAGGAGGAGAAGGCGCCTCTCGCTCCTCTGGCGGCCCCGGGTCAGCCGCACGTCCGCTTTCAGCACCGCCTCGGCCTTGCTGAGAGCCTCCCTGCTGAGCAGAGAGCGGCGGGCATGAGAAAGGCTGCTGCTGCGGGGCCCGGCCGTGCCCGCGTGTCCCCGAGCCCCAGGGAGAGCCCACCTGGAGCCACAGCAGCAGTTGGCCTGGCCCATCCCGCCCGGGACAGGAGGACCCTGGCCGTGCCCCAAGGACACGGCCCAGGCAGCCACAGCAAGGATGGGACGCGGGGTGCTGGGGCTGGTGCTGCTCCGTGCCAGCACAGCTCCGTCCTGCTGTCTCTGGTGGCCGGTGGCTCCAACTGACCAACACCGGGAGCCCAACGGAAAGTGGGCGGGCACTGGGGGGCACTGGGGCGGGGCTTCTCTCCACTATGGCCGTCTCCCTCTGGCACCGGGGAGCCCAGAGCAGGACACAGCAGAGGGCACCCAGCACCTCCCTCCACCTGCTGCCCACGCTGTGCCTCTTGCACCCAGGATGCACTCAGCCTTCTGGGCCCCGGGGGCACTTCTCCAGCTCCAGATGGGTCCTTGCCCTTCCCCATGTTGAACAGCAGGAGCTTCCTGTCAGCCCCTCGCTCCAGCCTGGCAAAGTCCCTCTGGTTGGCAGCGCGACCCTGTGGCGCATGAGCCTCTCCTCCCAGTTGTGTGCCATCTGCAAGCGTTCTGAGGGTGTACTGCCCCATCCTCCAGACCACGGAATGAGCACCCGCAGAGTGCAGCGCAGGGGGTGCAGACACGCACTTTTATTTCTGCGTTTGGAGTCACGCTTGAAAACGAACCGGTCGCCAGTGCATTCTAAGAGCACGCTTTCCTCTTTGCAAAGGGCCCTGCAAGGCCAAGGGATGCTGAAACAGCATATTCTTACCCTGTATAATTCCTTGCTTTATCCAGCTAATTTGACGTGTTGTATCAAATATGCAATTTGTTCCTACTACCTCGCCAGATGTCAAAAAATGTATCCGTGCCATCAACCAGCCGCAACCCACTTCAGTTTCTATCATTTAAGTCCATTCCCAATTTATTGTGAAGAAGGAAAATTGCATATTGAGATTCGTATCATACTTGTCAGCCACGTTGTACTTGCTGTAACAGTTACCTACCTCATTGACTCAATTCCGATGTTTATTCTGTAAAGTTAAATGTTGCCAAAACTATTCAAGAATAAGCTTGCATTGGGCAATATCTTTGTTTAATCCCTATTGTTCTTTTTTTTTCCTCTGCCCTTATCCCCAACTCTTCCACGCCTCTCTGTGTTCTCTTTCCTTTATCCCTCCTTTTCTCTCTCTCTCTCTCTCTGCTACCAAGCTGCAATGTCGAGCCACGGGGTGGTGCGGAGAACCAATACCAGATGCAATTTTGTCTCGACATTGCTGCTGGGCCACCATCTTCTGGGAGGACCATCCTCTTCACGGTTTTGGAAGCGGACGACCTCATGGGCCTGCGCAGGGACCAAGGGCACGAAAAGAGCAGGAAGAGGCTTGTAGGAGAGCAGCGCTTCCAGTTGATCTGTGCATGAGCGAGATCCCTATATAAAAGGAGCACGCGCCTTTTGGCGCCCCTTTTGTTTTCCATTTGTCCTCGCCTCCCTCTGCGCACCCCGCCCACAGACCCCAGACTCTATGAAGCGTGTAATGATTGAAGACTTGGGAAAGATTCTGCAGAAAAACCGTTGAACTCAGAGTGGTAGTAGCGAGCTTTCTCCCTCTTTCCTTGTTTTCTTCCTTACCCCCTTTTCTTTTCCCCTTTGCCTTCCCTTCACCTTTCCTCTGCACTTTATTCTTTGTTAAAAGTATTAAGTAAAAAGTTGTACAACATTTGACCGACTTTAGCGTCTTAATCTCGTCCTTGGGATTATTTTTAATGAAACCTTCCCAATACTGGATCGGGACAGAGAGATACTTCTTTCCAGCAGTGTCATTTCCCCTGTCAGAGGCAAAGTTAGGTCCAAGGATCACCTCTTCTTGTCCCACTGTTAGACAGCACACCCAGGCAGTGAAAAGGAGGAATCTCCTATACCTCCTGTACCCATGCAAAGCACAGGTGACACTTGAGGTGCCAGAGGTGGTCCAAGACAGTTGCAGGAAACTAATGGAGCAATTCAGAGGGACAGGGAAGCGTCTGGGGTCATCATTTTGGAGGCTGATGGGGCATGCTGAAGTGAGAGCAGATGCCCACATTTAGGACAACGAAGTCTGATCCTGCTCATGATGTCCAGAACTGCCTATAGAGCTATTCCTCTGAGCAAATGGAGCCATTGCCATCAGAGGAGCTAAGTCTCTCTCTCTTGTCTCCACCAGCTGTCTTTACCACATCTCCTTTGGCACCAATGGCTGGTTTCTCACAGACACCCCTACAGTGCCCAACCTCATTCAGGGCAGCTGCTCCATTGAAAGGTTATCTACACCCTGTGGTGCTACGGGAGGTGCCAGGGCTCTCCTGCACAACAGCATGCAGCCAGCAGGGACAGCACAAGACCTGCAGGAACACGATCGCCATTCAGAGCAGCCATGTAACACACCCCTAGAGAACCTCAAACACGTTCAGTTCTGTCGTTGAGGCAGCTGCAGTGAGGCAAGTCCTGTCCCATCTCCATCCAGTAGATATAGGCAGTGCTTCTCCCACAGCCTTCAGTCATCCCTTTGATGACGCAATCAAGGAACAGAGCAATGCTTTTCCCTGTGTTCTCGGATCACGGGATGTTCATCACCAAGGCCAGCTTCCAAAGCACCCTATCCTTCCTGGAGATCAGCTTCCCCTGCACCACAGGCCCTCCAGGGAGCTGCAGAGACGTCCCAGAGAGCAAAGCTCTCTCCTGCCAGGGCTGCACAGTCCAGCCCTGTGTCTCTCTGGTCACGAGGGTTTGCTCTACTTTGGGTTGCCTCATTTCCTCTTTCCATCTGCCATCTGCCATCCACGCCTGCATGCTCTGAAGCAAACCTTTGCCTTGAATGGGACCTTGGGCACTTGGTACCGGCTTTCTTTGTTATGCATCTGAGCTTGGTCCTGGTGCTTGGCCTGAGTTCCGAGGACATGTTTATCAGGAAATTTCACACGTAAATGGCGCTGGGAGCAATGAAGTTTGCGTAAGTTGGATAGATGCTGCTTATATTTCTTTGCTATCCAGCAACAGCCCCACCTGCTAGCACTTCCCTCCCATCATCCCTTTCTTTGGGAGGGTCAGACCTGCATTGGCTGTACAATGGCATAACTCCATGGTCCTCCATGTGCCAGACAGCAACTGATCTACATATTCCCTGAGTTCATCCAGTCCCCTACTTATTGAGGCACCCAGAAATGCCATCAAAGAGGACGGGCCCTGGGACATGTTCCTCATCTAAAGTGAAGCTACGCAGCTCCCCCACTAATCCTCTGGCCCTTTTGGAAAGATGCATGCAACATTTGCTTTTTGGCAGTTGTCAGGGAGTGCCCTCAGCCTCCAGGACCTTCCCAAGATGATAGCGAGTGGCCTCACTGTGACCTTCTCTTCCTTTCTCAGCACCCTTGCATGCTACCTGTTTTCCCATGTACTGGTACTGGTTGACTTTGCTCAAAGCTGAGTTCTAGAAGGGCTGCTCTGATACATTGTGGAATGTCATCATGACTGGAGAAAGCAAAAAGCAAACCTTGCATACACCTTCTAAAAGAACCCCAGGACTGAGCAGGGGAATTCCAGGCTGCAGTGACAGAGCCAGGGGCTGCGTGGATGGGCAGCAGCTCTGTGGGAATGGCCCGGGGGGTCCTTGACTTTCATCAGGCAAAACCGGAGCCAGCAGCAAAGGTGGCCAACAGCATCCAGGGCTGTAGGAGCAGGAGCACAGCCAGAAGAAGTGATGATCCTCCTCTTCTCAGCACCTTTTACACTACAGCCTGCACAGGGACACTCAGACAATGGCAAGCAGGAGCCAGTCCACTGCAGGGCTGCTGAGGTGGTCATGCTTCCATTACCCTTCAAGTATTTGTGTAATTTCCCAAAGAATATCAGTATCTACAACAGCAACAACAAAAGTATTCATTGGCCTAAACATAACTATCTGTAGCAGAGCACTCTGCATCTGTGGTAGTCCCTCTGGGCAATGCTGATGGCATCAGCATTTGCCATATACAGCATGATACCCAATCCACAAGTACGGATCTGAAGTGGTTCAGATGAAGGGTGGTCTTGCAAAAGTCACCCTTTGTGTCCCCAAGAGGCATGGACACTGCTGGTTTCCCTCTCTGGAGAGTGGCAGAGGCTGGATCCCCTTCCCTGGACAGTCTCCTTGCCAGGAAGCCACCTGGTTCTCACTGTCACTTCCCTCCGTTTTTGTTTGGGTATATTTGGTGCTTTTCTGTGACTGCTTTTTCTGCACAGATGATCATTAAAAAAAAACCCAAAATATTTCCTAAGAGATGGTCAAACAGGCCCTGCTGTTGCCAGGAAAGCTCACCAAGACCATTTATAAAAATGCACCTAGGAGATCCCAAATGCTTAAGGGCTCTTCTGAAGCACTAGTGTCTCTGAGCAGCAGTGAGTGGCCATGTGTAGGTGTGGGAGAGAGGGTCAGGGGATGTCCGTGAGAAACGAGGGGATGGCTGACGGCTTTAGCGAATCCTTAAAACCATGTCTGAAACCAGCAGTAAAAAAAAAAGTTGGTTTGGGGTTGTGGTGAAGGAAAAGGATTGTCCTGGGAAGATGGCAGGAAGGAAGACCCCTCTTGTGCAAACCAGGGATGAGAACAGACATTTCCATCCTGTGTGCATGGCTCAGCCCGGCAGGTGGGGAATGGCAGCTCCTGGGGGTGGCTGCCATCAGTCATGCCCCAGGAGCTGACCTTGCTCTTTTCTTCCTGCACTTTCCACACTTGGATGGGCCTCAGGAAACATCTGTGAGCCTGGAGGATGCACAAACCTCCTGGGCTGAGGTGCCATCGCTGCAGGGGAAGAGGAAGGGGTTTTGAGGCACGTGGACATGAAGGGAGAGAACAGTGTAGGTGTAGCAGTGAGTGCCTTCAAAGCAGGAAGGGGACTTGAAATAACAGGGGGAGTCATGCTGAAGTGAAATAGGTTGAGTTTTGATTTTGAGGCAAGAGAAGAAGGAGGATATGCAGTTCAGTGCTGGGATGTGCAGCTACATAGAGGCTTCCGGTATGTCTGGGCCTTGGAAAGGTTGGGTGATAAATGAGGATTAGCAAGGCTTTGGAAGAATCCAGAGGGGTTGTGGGGAACTCACACGCATTGGCAAATCTTTAGAAAACCACAGCTAGGTGTTGGAAGCAAGGAAGTAGTCACAAGTGTAGCACAGTATAGCTGTAGTGGGGATGGTCAAGGGCCGTGGTGAGGCTTTGACACGCCAACAGCACCGAGACCCTTGTCTGCTGGCTTCTGTCTCTTCCACTGTGCGCCGTAAGAGGATTCTTACAGTTCCCACACATTTTTGCCTCCTCACCCACACTCCACAGAGCCTGGGACATTTCCTACTGCTTACCTACACATGGCATCACACACTCCCACATCACACTGCCCCCAGGAAGAGTCCAGGGAATCCCAAGAGGCAAAGGATAGCCCTCCCCAGGGGATTAGGGTCTGGGCTCGGCCATCCTGCTTGGTGATGCACATCAAGGGCTTTCACAGGGATGTCCACATTTGAATTTCCTCTTCTACCAGTTGTAGGCAGGAACTTGGTCTGCACATTCCCTCCACGGTCTCTTCAGTGAGGGACATCAGCAGGGCCCGCTAACACCCTCAGAAACCTGCAGGTTTGCTTCCTTTATTTCTCTGGAGGCTTGGTCAGTCTTTCAGGATCTGCAGTTCAGGAACTCGACACCAGAGGGCACATTACCACAAAAAACTTAGATGTAGTCATGGGTCTTCTGCCAATCAAGTGCCCGAGCAGCAGTGACCTCACAAGCAGCTTCTTGCTGCTGGCATGTTCTATGCATGCTGGCATGTGACGTACCGTATGTTACATACACACTCTTGCTGCTGGCATGTTCCATACTTGGGACCTCACAAATACCAAGCCGGGTCATCAACCCTCTGCTGCTCTGAAGATGCTCTCAAACACAGCACATCCAACACCTCTGAGCTTGCTCTTGGTCTCTCAGGTTCTCAGGCAGCAGCACCCTCACAGTTGGTGTTCAGGACATATGTCTGCTGCTGGGCTGTCAAGGCCTCAGGCAGAAGGGACCTCCCAAGCACCGAGCTCACCCGTGAGGCTGGTGCTGGCCTGTCAGGCACTTAGACAGCGCTGACCTCCAAATCCATATCCAGGTGATCTGCCTGCTTCTGGCCTGTCAGAGATTGTGGCAGCACTGACCTTGTAATTAACATCCAAACCATGGTCCTGCTGCTGGGCTGTCAGGAAGGAAGGACCTCATGGGCACTGAAGCCAGCCTTGAGCCTGGAGGTGGCCTGCCACCTGCAGAGACAGCTGTGACCCCAAAAAGAGCATCCAAAGCAGATGCTGGCTATTAAGGTATCTGGGACTATGGCAGCAGTGACCAATCAACATGCCAGGCCTTGGGCTGCTGCTGGCCTCTTGCGTTCTCAGGCAGAAGGGACCTCACAAGCATCTACCCTGGACATAAAGCCTTTTGCTGGAGTTTCAGGTGCTCACAGTATCATGTATATTGAGAGGGATCTTTGGAGATTGTCTCCTTCAATCCCCCTGCCTCAAGGGAATCATCCAGAGCAGGTTGCTTAAGACCACATCCAGGTCTGTTTTGAATATCTCCATGAATGGACACTCCACAGCCTCTCAGGGCAGCCTGGGTCAGTGTCATGCACCCTCGGTGCAGAAACCTGTTTTATTAATTTAGGTGGAATTTCCTATTTCTGAGCCCTGGGGCCTGAAGCATGTGCCCTGTGTTGGAATGCTGAGGGACGTGGGCTTCTTCAACCTGGTGAACCTCCTGCAGTGAGGGTCATCATCTAAAACGGATAACCTCACTGGAAATACTGGAGAGAGACTGATGGGAAATGATAGATATGAACACACTGAAGGATTTGGCTGAAGAGATCGTCCTGGCAATGCAAGTACAGAGGAAGGTCAAGATTTCTTCTCCTGCCATTAATGCACTTCCTGGAAATTCCTGTTCTGGCACACTGGGAAAGCATTGCCGTTTTATTCAAAATATTCAGTCATCTCGGCTGATGAAAAGGTGCTCATGTGTTTTGAGAAGTTGCAAGCCGTTCCAGGCAGAGCTCAGCTCTCTGACCGTGGACATCCAGGGCCACTTGTAGAGGCCCTGGCATAGCTGAGGTGTTGGTGTGGGACAGGCCACTGTCACATGGGACCTGCAGGAGACCAGAGCCCCTTGGGAGCTGCTGATAGAGACCGAGCAGAGGGTGCCAGGGCACCTAAGTTGGCACCAGGCGTCTGTGTCCCTGTGACTGAAGACACCTGTGACTGTTTAGCTTCATTCACCCAGGCTCTAAAGATCCCTGTCTGTCCTGGTTTGAGGTAAAACAGAACGATTTTTCTGTTCAGTAATTATAGTTTCTAGCAGTCTCTTCTAACTAGCTGCACTCTCTGACATTAACGGCACATTCTTCAGACTGTGTCTGTTTCCAGAGTCACAAGGCCTCAATGGTGTGCAGAGAGGCTCTTGCTTACACTTATTGCTATAACACCCAAGGGCAGCTCACTTTGTTATGTGCCACATTGGTGGGTCAAAAGCAGAAGACCATAGAGGGGTTACACCTGCAGGAGGAGCGGACAGGACGGGTGACCCAGAACTGAGCAACAGGGTATTCCACCCCATCTGCCTCATGCTCAGCGTAAAAGCTGAGTGGTCAGCACTCTTTCTGCAATGGCCGACATCTGAGGGGAACTCTGTTCATCTGCCTTTGACCTCAATCCATGTGTTCCTGACTCCAGATCTGGAATCCAGTTCCTGTCCATCACTGAGTGCAGTCTGGGCCTTTCCCAGTGCCTGACAGTGATGCCATCGTCATCCAGAGAGCTCGATACACTTTACATATAGTCTATCTATATCAGTATTTTCTTTTTTATTATTATTTTATTATTCATATTTTCATTGATGTAGTTGAGTTTATTTTTTAAACTCAAGTGTCTCTTTCTCTGTTTCTCTCCTCTCCTTGTCTGGCCCAAACCATGGCACACCCTCACAATTGGCATTCAGGCCATGTGCCTTCTGCTGGTCTATCAAGGACTCAGGCAGGAGATGGCCGCAGGGCAAACCTCACCCATGGACTGGGGCAAGTGGGCAGCGCTCCTTCCAGCACTGGAACCTGTGGGCTCCACAGGTTCACTTTTTCTTCTGGGAGGCATTACCTTGGATGGTCACTCATTCTCTGAGCTACCACTCACTGCCAACCCAGACTCACACACTGTCCCTGCAGATCCCCTGAGCTCTCCTGGCAGCTCCCATCTCCTCTCCAAGATGGTATCTGCCATCGGCCCCACTGCAGGTGGGGCAGCACCAGGAAGATAAGTCAAAGACCTCTTGCTGTCTGAGTGGACATGTGCAACCATGTAGGGAGGTCTTCACCCAGCCCTTGGTCCCTCACGGATTCCCCCTGGGACTCTGAGCCTGTCCCCCTCAATCCATCAAGAACCCCAGAAAAGAAACCGTCCTTTGAGCGAGCAGCTCCCTGGGTGCATTCCTGACACCAGCTTTGGAAGAGTGTTTTGCCAATCGACAGGGTCAACAGAAAGGACACAGACACCAAGTTAAAAAGATAAGCTTATTTTACTTTAGTTAAAAGCAGCATAACCAATAAGCAAGATAATGCACCTAATCATTACTACATAGAGTTAACTGTACTGATTCAGAATGATACATCACCAATTGCCCTGATACTTTACCATCATCCAGATCTGTGCTCCAGCTGGGGAGCCCCGTCACAGCAAAGGATCAGAGAACCGCTCCTGGCAATTGGGAAATCCTATGTGGTGCGTCCACTCGTAGGTGAGGTCTCCGTCTGTGCTGTGAGAGGGTCCTGCTTATATACAGTTTAACAAACAAATCTATATGTCAGAATGCAGGGAAACATCTGGTGGATGGGCTTGCCTCACTCAGGCATGTCCCAGATCTGGCCAAGATCATGGGTGCATCCAAGGAGTTCCTTTCTCCTGGCTTAGGTTTAAAAGTTTCTATTCCTATCTTTTATGGTTTCCAGGGGTTGTTCCCATGGTTGTGTTTCATGCTGATATGATGCTGGTCGGGAAGTTCACTCAGAAGTCAACTCCTAGGTTCATTTAGAAGTCAGCTTTCGTTCGAGACCTATGGTTTAGGCCTTTCTATGTCAAAGACACATTCAGCCTTCAGGCCCTGCCCTGAGAAGCCATTTTGGTTGTGGTGGTGCTTGCACAGAGACCAGCTCTGATAAACTGGTTCACATGGCCTGCTCCTGCCCGCAGAAAAAGGGATGCCACTGTACGTTCAACAGGACTGTCACAAGTTCCACAAGACCTGAGGAGTAACACAAACGCAAGGGCATAGCAGGACAGTGTAGATGTGAGGGGGCCATCAGCTCTGGCAAGGCCATGTCCTGCTTCTGTCCTTGGCCATGGCTCCAGGGGAGCAGCCCCGACTCACAGGCGGCAGAGACAGAGTGCCCAGCGAGGCAGCCAGGGGCAGCCCCAAGGGCCCCTGGGGCTGATCCTCCATGGGGCAGCTGGGCATTGGCCTCCTGAACCCCTCCTGCATGCTGGGGCTGCTCACCCAGCTCCAGAGGAGGTGAAGAGATGGGGCTAATACAAAAAATTTTCTGCTGGCTTCTTTATTGAGTTTATCAAAAAAGGGAGCCCAGATCCATATGTACATGCAGCCTTTGGGTCAAGAAAAAAACACATAGGAGACAAGGACTAAAAATATCAGAAGTATAATAAAACACAACAAAAAAGCAAAATAAAAACCCAACGAAACACAAGCAATATAACTCAAGTAAAAATAACGACACATATGAAGAGAAGTTTGTGCTGGCTTTTTCTGAGATACCGTGGAAGACCTCATTGCACATTGGGCACCTTAATAAAATGAAGTATATTGTATTCAAAGAGTTTCCAGAGAGCATCCTTGAGCTCCTGGTTCCTCATGCTGTAGATTAGGGGGTTCACTGCTGGAGGCACCACCACGTACAGAACTGCCACCACCAGATCTAGAACTGGGGTGGAGATGGAGGGAAACTTCAAGTAGGCAAACATTCCAGTGCTGATAAAGAGGGAGACCACGGCCAGGTGAGGAATGCACGTGGAAAAGGCTTTGTGCCATCCCTGCTCCAAGCGGATCCTCAGCACGGCCCTGAAGATCTGCACATAGGACAGCACAATGAAAACAAAAGACCCAAAAGCTAACAACTTAATATAAGAAGCCAAACTTCCCTGAGGTAGTCTGAATGTGAGCAGGAGAGCTTGAGGATGTGGGGGATTTCACAGAAGAACTGGTCAATGGCATTGCCCTGGCAGAGGGGGAGTGAAAATGTATTGGCCGTGTGCAGCACAGCATTGAGGAACCCACTGCCCCAGGCAGCTGCTGCCATGTGGACACAAGCTCTGCTGCCCAGGAGGGTCCTGTAGTGCAGGGGTTGGCAGATGGCAACGTAGCAGTCATAGGCCATGACGGTGAGAAAACTCTGCTCCAAGCAAGAAGCCAAACAGAAAGAGCTGTGCCACACATCCTGCATAGGAGTGTCCCACAGGGAATTTGTCATGGATTTGGGGAGAGTGGTGGAGATGGATCCCAGGTCAAGAACAGAGAGATTGAGGAGGAAGAAGTACATGGGGGTGTGGAGGCGGTGGTCGCAGGCGATGGCGGTGATGATGAGGCTGTTTCCCAGGAGGGCAGCCAGGTAGATGCCCAGGAAGAGCCAGAAGTGCAAGAGCTGAAGCTCCTGTGTGTCTGCGAATGCCGGGAGGAGGAAGTGGGTGATGGAGCTGCTGTTGGACATTTGCTGCTACATTGCATGGGGCTTCTGTTCAAAAAAGGAAAGGAAAGGGAAAAATTGGGATAGACACCTCTGAGCCAAGCCTCTCCAGTTTCCACAGACATCACCCCAGTTGAAATGCATTTCCTTTCTCTGGTTGGTGCTGGCTGAGTGTGGTGTGAGGAGCAGGACCTCTGCCCCTGTGCTGCTGAGGACTCAGACCTGCTCTGCTGCAGTGGGTACATGGGAGCTGCCTTGTGACAGATTCCGCGGTCACAAGGGGTGTCAGATGTAATCCACCTGTAATTGAAAAGTTCAATATCTGCACTAATGACTCTCCAGAGTGTGGGCTGAAGAAGAGAGGCTTAACATGTCCTTATAAGAATTTTGTCTGTGTTCTTAATTTTCAACCGTCAGTGATGGTGAGTTTTATGTTGAGGGGTAGAAATCCCCTTTGTGATAACTGAAAATGTGATGAGTCTTGAGATAGAACAAGCAAAAGGGATGATCTCTCTGTGGCTTAGAGCAGAGTCAGGAGAGCTGCAGTGTCCACCAGGATTTTACCCATCTGCCCTGTGCTTTCGCTTGTGCTGCCTTAAAAATGACTTCACACAAAAGATTACTCTCTTAAAAAACATATATATATGTACTTGTATGTGATGAGGGGAGCAGTGGCGGAGAGGGCACATCTGCGCAATCTCCTCTGTCCCAGCCCAGAGGTGGCACTGTGATGGAGGGAGCAGGACACAACCCCCCCAGAGAGAAGCAAAGCACTCTGAGAGGAGAGTGCCCACCGCCAAGGAAAGGCTCAGCACTCCCCAGGATCTCACGGCGGAGCTGTGCCTTGCTGGGGGCAGCTCGCAAGCCCCGCAGGAGCGGCAGAGCAGGCAGTCAGGGGTGCCCAAGAGGAGATGCTGGAAAGAGAGAGTCAGGTCAGGTCCCAGCAGAGCCCTCCAATGGAGGAGCCCAAGAGAGCTGGCTGAAGGCAGCCTCCCCCTGGGCGTGTTGGCAGTTTCCCCCCAGCCCTTGCCCCTGTCTCTGCTGCCTGGAGCTGTCCCTGCCAGGAGCTGTGGCTCTGTGCCCAGGTCTCCCCCTGCCAGTGCTCCCAGAGCCCATCCCACCCGCTGTGTGCTCAGCTGTGCCCTGCAGATCCCTCCCAGCAGCAGGGCACTGCCCAGGGCCATCTCCCTCTTTGCGACTCATAAGAAGTGGAGCAGATCCAGCCTGATGCTGCAAGAAAAGGTGATGCTGGTGCTGTCTGTAGGTAGAGGAGGGGGTGAAGGTTTTGTGGTAGATATGCTGATCCCTCAGTGTCACAGTGACAGCTCCTTTCCCTTAGGAGAAAGCTGAGAGCACAGAACCTGGAAAGGTCTTCATCTTTAAGGTAGACCCTGCCTTGATTTTTGTTTTGATTTACTGCCTCTGTCAGTGTCCTGGGGGTGATCAGCAGCTGTGAGCAGCCCTGACACACACAGCATTTTTCAAGAGCAGATGGACCCTGCCCTTCCCGAGGTTGCTCCTTCCACCCACAGTTTCTCCCCACAGAAGGCCCACGGGAGCTCCCCGGACAGGCGGAGAGCTGACCCTGGCAGGAGGCACAGTCCCTGCCCTGGCACACAGCCCCCGGGGTGCAGGGACCCTGCTAGCAAGGACAGCCCTGCCCACCCCTGCCTGCACACCCTGGCTGCACAGAGATTCACATTTCCTATCAAGAGTCCCCTCTCTCCCCCTTACAGATCCCACAATCTGTGGGTTATTCCAGCTTTAGGAGATACCTCCAGCAACTCCACCGGCATTGCCCTGCACCCACAGACTCACCCTGTGCAGCACTGCAAAGATTTCTCCTCGAGTGAGCTCTCAGTCATCCTCCCAGTCCTGACCACCTTTAAGCTCACTCTCTGCCTTGCTCGTCTCCCCGATACCCCCTGGCACTGCCCTCAGCCCTGCTGCGCTCTGCAGAGGAGCTGCTCCTGCCCAGAGCTCTCTCTCTGCAGCTCTGCCCACTTGGCGGCAGCTCCTTCGGTCCCCGGAGCCCAGCCCAGCTCAGCAGCACAGCACCAGCCCACGCCACTATAATGACCCCTCTGGTGGGTTTGGTGCTGAGTCCATCAACCTCAGAGCTGAGAGGAAGCTGAAGAAACCTCTCAAGGACTCCAAGTCAGATGCAAACTCCAAAGTTTCTTGTAGTGTTTATGGGTCCCATGGGCACGAGTGGCAGAGACAGCAGCCATGACCAAAGAAGTTTGGCTTCCAGCTTTGCCACATCCCCCTACCATCTCCCCCACAGGCTGTCCTACGGTGTCACCTCACCGGTGCCTCTTTCCCTGCAGGCTGCAGCCATCCACCCGGCTGCCCCACCTTGCTGTCACCTTCCTTGTCTGCTCTCTCTCTGTCCTCCCTGGCTCTTCCTTGAAACACAAAGCCTTGGGCTCATCCAGACTCCTTCTGGGTGACGTGTTATGCCACAGCACTGCCCTTGGAGGGAAATTTCTTCCTCCTCGTGTCGAGTTTGTGACATTATTTCTTTGTCATGCTGTTTTGCACCAGGAAGAAAAGCTCCACCAGCTCTGAAACCACCCTACAAGAACTCTCAGGCTACTCCTATGCTGTCCTCAGTCTCCGCACGTAAGCCCAGTACCCTCAGCCTTTCTATACCAGTCATGTGCTTGAGGCCTCCAAACCCCATCTTGGGTGATCTCAGGGCACTCTACATGGGGTTTTCAGATGAAAACACAGTGGTCATAGAGCAAGAAAGATGAAGTGAGACATTCTACCAAGGCCTGTAGGACCAGGAGAAGGGGCAATGGCTTTAAAATGAAAGAGGGTAGATTTACATTGGATATTAGGAAGAAATAGGTTACAATCAGAGAATCACAGAATGGTCAGGGTTGCAAGGGACCTCTGGAGATCGTCTAGTTCAATCCCCCACCAGAGCAGCATCACCTACAACAGGTTGCACAGGACGGTGTCCAGGCGGGTTATGAATGTCTCCAGAGTGGGAGACTCCACAACCTCTCTGGGCAGCCTGTGCCAGTGCTCCACTACCCTCAAAGTAAAGAAGTTCCTCCTCATGTTAAGATGGAACTTCCTATGTTCAAGCTTGTGCCCATTACCTCTTGTCCTATCACTGGGCACCACTGAAAAAAGACTGTTCCCATCCCCCTGGCATCCTCCCTTTAAGTATTTGTAAGCGTTAATAAGATCCCCCCTCAGTCTTCCCTTCTGTAGACTAAAGAGACCCAAGTCCCTCAGCCTTTCCTCATAAGAGAGATGTTCTAATCCCCTAATCATCTTCGTAGCCCTTTGCTGGACCCTCTCCAGCAGATCCCTGTCTTTCCTGAACTGGGGAGCCCAGAACGGGACGCAGTACTCCAGATGTGGCCTCCCCAGGGCAGCATAGAAGGGGAGGATGACCTCCCTCGACCTGCTGGCCACACTCTTCTTGATACACCCCAGGATGATACACCCCATTGGCCTTCTAGGCCGCCAGGGCACATTGCTGGCTCATGGTCATCCTGATGTCCACCAGGACTCCCAGGTCCCTTTCCACAGAGCTGCTCTCCAGGAGGTCAGCCCCCAACCTGTATTGATGTATGGGGTTATTCCTTCCCAGGTGTAGTAACCCACACATGCCCTTGTTGAACTTCATAAGGTTTCTCCCTGCCCAATTCTCAACCCTGTCCAGGCCACGCTGTAAGGCAGCACAGCCTTCTGGTGTGTCGGCCACTCCTTCCAGTTTTGTGTCATCAGCAAACTTGCTGATGGTACACTCTATCCCTTCATCCAGGTCATTGATGAATATATTGAATAGGACTGGACCCAGTACTGACCCCTGGGGGACACCACTCGTTACTGACTTCCAACTAGACTCTGCACCACTAACCACAACCCTCTGAGCTCTATCTGTCAGCCAGTTCTCAATCCACCCCACTGTCCATTCATCTAACCCACACTTCCTAAGCTTGCCTGCGAGGATGATGTGGGAGACAGTGTTGAAAGCCTTGCCTAAGTCAAGGTAGACAAAATCCACTGCCCTCCCCTCATCCAGCCATCCAGTCACGCCATCACAGAAGGCTATCAGATTAGTCAGACATGACTTCCCCTTAGTGAGTCCGTGTTGACTACTTCTGATAACCTTCTTTTCATCCAGGTGCTGTGAGATGACACCCAGCACAAGCTGTTCCATCATCTTTCCAGGGATGGAGGTGAGGCTGACTGGCCTGTAGTTTCCCGGGTCATCCTTCTTGCCCTTTTTGTGACATTGGCTGGAGTCACTGGACTGACACTGGCTATCCTCCGGTCCTCAGGCACCTCACCTGTCCTCCAGGACCTTTCAAAGATGATGGAGAGCTGCCCAGCAATGACTTCCCCCAGCTCCCTCAGCACTCGAGGGTGCATCCCATCAGGCCCCATGGATTAGTGGATATCCAGTCTATCTAACTGATCTCTAACTTGTTCCTCATCAACCAAGGGAAAGTCTTGCTTCCTCCAGACTTTCTCTGTTACCTGCAAAGTCTGGGTCTCCCAAGGACTGGCCCAAACAGTGAAGACAGAAGCAAAGAAGGCATTTAGCAACTCCACCTTCTCTGCATCATCTGTCACCATGGCACCTGTCTCTTTCAACAGCAGGCCCACATTTTCCCTAGTTTGCCTTTTGTCTCCTATACACTTAAAGAAACCCTTCCTGTTGGCCTTGACATCCCTTGCCAGGTTCAATTCCAAGGCTGCCTTGGCTTTCCTTGTTTCCTCCCTGCATACCCTGACAGCGTTCTTATACTCTTCGCAAGCAGTCAGCCCCTTCTTCCACCTATTGTACACTCCCTTTTTCAAATTGAGTTTTTCAGAAGGTCCCTGATCAGCCATGCAGGTCTCCTTCTTCCCTTGCCTAATTTATATCTCTTTGGGATGCACAGATCCTGAGCTTGGAGGAAGTGATGCTTAAATAACAGCCAGCTCTCTTGAGCCCCCTTACCCTCTAGAGCCCTCTCATATACCAAACATCCAGCCATTGCTTCCACACCAAAGGGGGCAGCACAGAAAGTTGTGCCTTGTCCTCACTGGCTCCTGGAACCACATTCATCACCCCACTAACCTTGAGGCTCAGGGCTTTCCTCTTGACTTCAGCCTCAAAACTACCTTTTGCCATTTTCCCAAGAGCCGGGAGCAAAAGTACCGAATGTTCAGCCATAGCTCCCAAACCAAAGGAGCCAGCACAGAAAGTCGTGCCTTGTCTGAGGACAGTCTGTGCCCTGGAACCACTTTCGTCACCCCACAAACCTTGCAGCTCAAGGCTTTCCTCTTCACATCAGTCTGAAAAACGCCTTTTGCCATTTTCCCAAGAGTCGGCATCAAAAATACCGAATGTTCAGCCATAGCTCCCAAACCAAAGGGGCCAGCACAGAAAGTTGTGTCTTGTCCTCACTGTCTCCTGGAACCACTTTCATCACCCCACAAACCTTTGAGGCTCAGGGCTTTCCTCTTGATTTCAGCCTCAAAACCACCTTTTGCCATTTTCCCAAGAGTGTGCCATTTTCCCAACGAAGTGCCAGGAGCAGGCGGGAAGTGCTGGGTCGGGGGTGTGAGGCATCAGGAGCAGGGGAGAAGTGCTGCAGGGTCAGCAGGGGAGAAGTGCTGCACTGCACTCATTGGGCATTGCCAGTTGTGGATGGAACACAGGCCATGGCAACGGGTGCTCCGGGTGCGGTCTGCACCATGGGGGATGGGGACGACCCCTAAAGGGGCTGCAGCTTCACAGGGAACATGGGGGAATTTTTATGTTACCCCTTAAGGCATATGAAACACACTTGTGTGCACAGATACAAAATAAATTCATAGAATGGTTTCAGTTGGAAGGGACCTTAAAGGTCATCGAGTTCTCACCTCCTTGCCATAGGAAGGGACACCTCCCACCAGCCCAGGTTGCTCCAAGCCCCGTCCAACCTGGCCTTGAGCTCCTCCAGGGACGGGGCAGCCACAACTTCCCTGGGCAACTTGGTCCAGTGTCTCACCACTCTCACAGGAAAGAATTTCTTCCTAATATCTAAGCTAAATCTACCCTTTTTCAGTTTAAAACCATTACCCCTTGTCCTATCGCTCCACTCCCTGATAAGAAGTCCCTCTCTATCTTTCCTGTAGGCCCCCTTTAAGTACTGGAAGACTGCTATAATGTCTCCCCGGAGCCTTCTCTTCTCCAGGCTGAACAACCCCAATTCTCTCAGCCTCTCTTCACAGCAGAGGGGCTCCAGCCCTCCGATCATCCACATGGCCCTCCTCTGGACCTGCTCCAACAGCTCCATGTCCTTCTTATGCTGGGGGCTCCAGAGCTGGACGCAGTACTCCAGGTGGGGTCTCAGGAGAGTGGAGTAGAGGGGCAGAATCACTTCCCCAACCTGCTGGCCACACTTCTTCTGATGCAGCCCAGGATATGGTTGGCCTTTGGTGCTGTGATCACACATTGCCGGCTCATGTTGAGCTTGTCGTCAATCAGCACCCTCAGGTCCTTCTCCTCAGGGCTGCTCTTCATCCATTCACCGCCAAGCCTGTATTTGTGCTTGGGATTGCCCCATCCCAGATGTAGAACCTTGCACTTGGCCTTGTTGAACTTTATGAGGTTGGCATGGGCCCACCCCTCCAGCCTGTCCAGGTCCCTCTGGATGGCATCCCTCCCCTCCAGTGTGTCTACCTCCCCACATCAGCAAACTTGCTGAGGGTGCACTCCATCCCACTGTCCATGTCTCCGACAAAGATGTTGAACAGCACAGTTCCCAGTACCGACCCCTGAGGAACGTCACCCATCACTGGTCTCCACTTGGACATCAAGCAGTTGACCACAACTCTTTGAGTGCAACCGCCCAGCCAGTTCTTTATCCACCGAGTGGACATGAATGAACACTGTGTTGGGCAGAGTCCCGCCGCCATCAGCGGTTCTCTGAGGAGTCTGCAGCGGTGCATCACCAGCACATCCCTTCCATCCACTTGCCCCAGCACTCATCCCGCAGCAGTTGCATGGGGCACCTCAGCCCGGCTGTGGGTCCTTCCCCAGCCCAGCTCTGCTGCCCAAAGGTGGCTCCTGAGCACTCCCATCCCAAGACGGCTGCAGGGCAATGCGGGGGCTGTTTCTGCTCTCATCTCCAAGGGAAACTCACACCCTTGCAGGGAGTCCTGCTGGTTCTGGCATCCCTGCTGCCAGCCAGCTCAACCCCTTCTGCAACTGGGACATCCTGCTCTCCGTGTCATGTCCTTCCTCGGTCACGAATTCCCACTCCTGAGCAGTTACAATCTGAATTTCCCCTTCAGGGATCAGCATGTGTTATGGTTTGAGAAAGCTATAACAATTTATTGTCGTTTCCATCACTCAATGACCCCTCCCCACTAGCAAAAGGGAATTGGGAAAAAACAAGGAAACCCGGGAGTTGAAGTATAAACAGATTTAATAGAGTGAGATTAGATAATTAACATTAATAGCTCTAAAGAACCAACATTGATCCCAATACCAATACAGAATATGCAAAGATTATTCTCAGCCCATTCTATCCGTAGAAGCTGTGCACCCCCAGCAGTGACAGCCAATGGGGGACACTGCGAGCGCTGCGGCTTCGGGAGGAAGGGAAGGGCTCAGGGCTCCAGCAGCAGGGCACAAAGTTCTCAGGTTGGCAGCCATCATGGGAGATGGAGAACTTTGCAGCACACACGAGGCCTGACACACTGGGCAAACACAGCGGCCCGCACACTCACCCCTCCCACATATTTACCAACCACACTCTTTCTCCTTCCAAAACAGTGAAAAATGGCTTTTATTAACTTTTCCTGCCGTTGCTTCCCACTGCCAGAGCACAAATCATACCTTCAGCTGCAACTAACTGAACAGCCAGGCTCGAAAAAGCAGGTGTAGAAGGGAAGCGAAGTTTTTCTGCAAGAGATCTCACCTCAGCTTCTACTCACCAGTCAGTGGCAGTCTTCATCTCCAGGAACTGACGGTGGAAGGTCACCATCTGATGCCACAGGCTAAGCAGACGGTTACGTTCACCCCTGAAGTGGCTGTCATAACACTAAAGATGCAAAGACAAAAAGAAATGCTGGTTCAGCCTTCACTGTCACTGTACAAGTCTCTCAGATGGGAGAGAGTACAACCACCATTGCGGGGTCTCCTTTCAGAACTGTTCCAACAGCGGCATCAGGGACTGAAGAGGCACCACAAGAGCGGCCTCAGGAGAGCTGTCACCTGACTGCAAAGAAGGGAACATCCTCCAGCCACTCCTCCTGCAGGAGTGGCTCTCAGCAAAGCAAGCTCAGCCCCATTCCCCATCCCGCCTTGCAGAGGGGGCTCAGAGTCTTGCTGGAGGAAGACCCTCCAAGACCACTGCCACATTTGCTATTGGTAAGGGAGGCCTGTCCCCTTCTTCTGTCGGCTACTCCGAATCTGAAAACACACAGACCTCTCTGGTCTCTGCTGCTCTGGGCCGAGATTTAACACCCATCAGGAAGACCAGCGCTCCCATGGGACTGCCCTACAGCGCCCACCAACAGCAGCATTTGCCTTTAGGACAGAGCAGCACGGCCACAGCTGGTGGGCCTCTTCCATCACCACAACTTGCCGACACTCCTCCAGCCCACACCCCTCTCTTCTGCTCCTCGACACCCACACAGCCGCAGCACAGCCCCAACCTTCTCACAGCACGCTCTCTAGGCCACAAACAAAACGCATTCTCACGCCACGCTGCCATCGCCTCGGACATTCCCGCAGCCCAGCCTCACCTCACCTTCCCTGCGCCATTCCCTCTCCTTCGCTTCCAACTCCTCCCTGGCCCTCATCCAACCCACCCTCAGTTTCCCAACATCTTCTTGGAGGGCTGCATTCACCACGCTCGCCTTCTCCAGCTGCTGCCACAGGACAGCCTTCCCTTCAGCCAGATTCTCACACCTTGCAAAGGGAGGAACAGCAGTGAGGGCACTCAACAACCGCCATCCACAAGCAGCATCCCCGGCATTTCCCAGCTCCCCCAGCACTGACTCTGTTTCCAAACTGAGCGGCAGCAAAAGTGCTTTCTAGCATCAACCCAGAACGCTCTCTGATGCCAAACTCAGTGTCTTCTCCTTGCTTTAAGCCTTCTACTTCCATCTACAATTTTGGTTGCCCCTTCCTCTTCACTCTGATGGTGCCCACAGTTAACGGCTTGCCTCCCCTTCGTGCTGCCTGACCACTGGATGCATCTCTGGCATTGTCCCACGTCCCTCACCTACTGAACCACGGAATAATTCAGGCTGGAAAGGGACCTTTGGAAGTCACCCGGAGGAGCCCCCCACTCAAAACAGAGCCATTCAGCACACAACACTCTTACTGCACCATGGAACAGGTTATGGACCTTTCTCCTCTCAAAACGGCTTGCCCAACTGCATCCCTTGGTGAGACCAGGTAGCACTGACAGGTTTTCCCTCCCTTCCGTGAGCAGCTGGGGTACCGAGTGTGAGGGAACGCCTCTTCCTTGTACCTTTGTTGCTCCTCTTCCAACCGAAGCAGTGCTTTCTCCAGGCTGTGGTCTCCTGTGGCTTCCCACCTGCCTGCGAGGGAGCCCTGGAGAAGAAAGGAAATGTTTAGTCAAACGCTTGTCTTCCCTTCACTACTGTCAGCATCCATCACTGTCCCCTCCACTCAGTGGCTGTCTCAGGAGCTGATGGCTTCTTCCAGCCATAACAATGGGGTCATGACTACGGAGAGGAAGGGAGGGGAAGGGTGTTCCTCCATGTGAGCAGCTCTCCTCAGCCTCCCACTGCTGCACTCTCACAGCTGGGCATCCTCAGCTCACAACCGTGAGGGCTCATGTGGACCTGAAGCCCGGGAATGCTCTCCTACGCTCCCACCCTCCGTTCCCTTGGTCTGCTTTAGCTGGGAAGCAGAGAGAAAGCACAGAAACAGCTCCGTATGTTGGACACCACCATTATTGCCTTCCAAAACCCATTCTTTCTCAGAGACAGCCACAGGATGGCACATGCCATGTGGCCCTCTCCCGAGACCCAGCACAAAACGTTCCCCAGTGACACAGCACTCTGCACAGGACTAAATCCCTTCTTCTTGGGGTTTCCTGGACCGGTTTCGCTAAGAACGGCCACTGGACAAAACACTGGCAGGCAAACTGCCAGCGCTTCGGGACACCCCCAGCTCACATCATCTGCCACTGCTGGCGCAGCTTCTCTCTCTGCCCGCGCCACCCAACGCCACGCGCACCATCTTCCCTCTGCGCCCCGCACACTCACCCCGCCG
>JAHREF010049376.1:0-13283 GCA_033628625.1 Charadrius hiaticula | reverse complement strand
GTCTGTCTCGAGCCACCGCCATATCTCATATATGGGGTGATCCTATAGCGGGGGAGCGCTGGGGACGCCGATGGGTGGCCGTCGCCTTCCGCGGCGGTGCCGGCCGCGATGTGGTGGTGCGGCGGCAGAGGGTGCCACCCGGCCACCGCCGCCTCTCCCGGCCTAACTCGTTAGAGCGCTAACGATCTCGCGGCGTACTAATTAACCCGTCCTCGCGCTCGGGGAGCTTCGGGGTGAGGGCTGAACCCGCCCGTCGGTCGCCTCGGCAAATCGCTTCTCCCGCCGGAACGTAGAAGGGGAACGATCTCAAAGATGACTTTTGTGAAGATAAAAATGATTGTGAGTGTCCAAATAACACTTCTTTTTTTTTTTTTAAAAAAAAAAAACAGAAAAAAAAAAAAAAGCCCCTTAGAGCTGTGCTGGAGACCGCTGCCTTCTGCGGGTCGAGGAGGGTTTGAGGAGAGTCAAAGAAACCCCAACAAAGCCACGTCAACGCAAACTCTTGAAAAGAGGAAGCGGAGCGGTGAGGTGTGTGACAGCCCCTTTTTTTTATTCTTTTTGGGGTGAAACCCAGCGGTATCCGTCACCCGCCCCTCCGCCCGCTGCCCTTTCTCCGGATGTTCTGCCCCGCGGGGACGAGCGAGGAACCCCAACGAAGAACAACGAAGGAGCGACGTCTCCCCGCAGATTCCCCTCCGCCACCCCCGGCCCCTCTCCGAAGGGCGGCCGAGAATTCGGTAAGGGCTTTGCCGCCCCGGCGCAGCCCGGCGAGGTCGGAAGGAAGCGCGGCGAGGTCGGAAGGAAGCGCGGCGAGGTCGGAAGGAAGCGCGGCGGCGGCGGCGGCGAGATGCAAACAGGCACTTTTTATTTCTGCCGAGGGGACCGGCAGACGCCACGCGGGGAACGCGCGCCCACCTCCTCCCGGAGGAGCCCCGCTGCGCAGTCGGAGTGGATAACGCCTCGGAAATGACGTTAAAAACGGGAATTCTGTCGGCAGAGCAGCAGCCCTGCAGCTCTTTAGCGTTATTATTATTTTTTTGGTTGGTTGGTTGGGTTTTTTTCTTGCTTGCCCTGACCTCGGTGAGGGAACGATTCGGAGTGTTGCGCGGTTTACAGGGACCGAAGTCAATACAGAAAAGAACGCGATTATCCCCCAAATCGGACAAATCAATGCCTTTACATACACAGCTTTACACGGCAGACGTGCTCCCAGTGCGCCGATCCGTCCACCTTTGGAGGAAGAAATAACCCACGTCCCGGCGCGAAGCCTTTCCGCGCGCCGAACTCCCGCCGGACGGCCGCCCGCGCCCGAGCCGATCGGATTTTTTCCAAAAAAAAACAAAACAACCAACCCCCAAAACCCCCTCATTTACTGGAGGATTTGCCTCTCCGCTGCCAGCGCAGCGCCTGGAGTTGTTTTCCGCCTCGCACAGCCGGCTGCCGCTCCGGTGCGTTGGAAACGGGGAATCCTTAACTCCGCTCCTCAAAGAGCCGAGTGCGCGCGACGCAGCAGAGCCGCGTCCCAGTAAAAAAAAAAAATTAAAAAAAAAACCAACCCACACACCAAAAAAACCCCCAAACCCAACCCCCAAACCTTTCGCTAAATTTATGCTCAACGTTTGTATTTCCAGACCTACAAATATCCGCTGTCTATCGGCCGTTTATGGAAATAAATGGAGTTACTGATGGGCCTCCGCTATTTGGGGCGGCGTTGCCACGGCCGAAGCGACGCGCTGGGAACAGGAGAACGCCGGAAGTCGAGGAGCGAGAGCGAGCTTACCCTCCGCGGGGAAATGTCCAACGGGAGAGAAACCGAAACCGACCTCCAAACCTACACAAGGAGGTAAATAGAGGAAGAGTTTTGTTCCACGAGAGGAAAAAAAATGAAAATAATTTGGGCCCGGCCGCAGGCTGGAGCAGGTTCTCTCTCGTAGGTTCTAGCGTAGCTGTAAATCGAATATATTCCCCTCGTTATTCCCTTAATTATTCCCGCCTACCCCTATCCCAAACCTGGAGGATTCTCCTTTTTAGCTCCACCTTTACCTTTTCGTTTGGGCTTTACCTTTACCTTTGCCTTTTTAGCTCCACCTCAACCTTCACCTTTTGAGTTTTGCCTTTACCTTCATTTTTCATCTCCACCTTTACCGTTCTTTTTGGCCGTACCTTAACCTTCATCTTTGCTGCTCCACGTTCACCTTTTTCTTTTTACCTCCACCTTTACCTTCATTTTCATCTCCACCTTTACCTTCAATTTTTACCTCCACCTTTACCTTCATTTTCATCTCCACCTTTACCTTCAATTTTTACCTCCACCTTTACCTTCATTTTCATCTCCACCTTTACCTTCAATTTTTACCTCCACCTTTACCTTCATTTTTCATCTCCACCTTTACCGTTCTCTTTGGCCGTACTTTACCCTTCATCTTTTCTTTTCCTCCACGTTCACCTTTTTCTTTTCACCTCCACCTTTACCTTCTCTTTTTCCCTCTCCCCCCCAGCGCCGGATCGGCCGCATCCAGATGTGAGATAAAAAAAAAATAAAAAGGCGCTTTTAGAGAGGCGAAGGGCGTGGGATCCCTGGAGGCCAGCGAGGATTTCGGGTGCCGCGCCGCCCCGGGGCCGGCGTGGCGATGAGGTCGCGGCGTGCCGCCGGGTCGGGATTGCAAAATCTGTCCCAAAAATAGTCCCGGGAGAGGCGGAAATAACGGCCCCGGGCCCGAAACAACTGGTAAAAGCAAAATATACAAAAGCCCCAAACCGTTTAATAATCCAGATAGAAAACACTCCGTGTTATCTTACAAAAGGGATCGAAAGAGTACTAAGAAATGCGTATAAAAGAAGCAAAATATATATCCTTTAGCACAAATGAAGCACAAACGTCTGCGGTGAGGAGGGGTTTGAGGGCAGGGGGGCGCTGGGGGCCGCCGACCTCCCCCCGTCCGCTTCGGGAGCCGTCGGCTTCTCCGGCAAAGCCTCGGTGCGTTCAGTTTGCAGAAAACTAAACCGTAAAAAAATAAAAAATAGTACAATTTGGAGTGGGGGCTCCGCCCGGGCGAACCTCCTGCGGCTCGAAGGACGCTGCAGCGGCCGCGCGCGTCAGAGGAGGGGGGGTACTTTTGTCAGGTTTGGGGGTTTAAGTTGAATATTTGCCTTTGGGTGGTACTTAACCCCTCTTTGATCTATTTCTCAAAAACCTCCCCGATTTCTCCCGGCAGGAGCTGCTGAAGGTTTGGGACCTTCCTGTCAGAAGCAGCGGTCAGCTACAAGTCTGGGCGCCGCGGCAGCGTCTCCGGACGTAAGGCAACCTGTTGTTTGTCATTTGGTTTGCTTAAAATTACCTAATATTAACCTAAAAAAAATAATAATATATATATATACACACACATTACTCCTTCACTGCGCCCGCAGGCGTTCCTCCCGCAGGCAAAGCGTTTGGTTCGACGGTTAGGGAAGGCTTTGCTGTAAATGAGGGTTTTTTTATATATATATATATATATATCTACTGCAGGGTTTGGTTTTTTTGGGGGGAGGAATCAGCCGAAGCTGTGAGTCCTTGGAGAAAGATGCAATAACTGTACCGAGCTCTGAGCTGTGTCCGTCCGTCCGTCCCACGTCCAGCGGGGGAGGCCCCAGCCCTGCTCGTTAACCCCTCGTTTCCCTCCACCTTCACCCCGTGGCTATAAGAAACGCTAATTGGCATTTCCCTAAAAGAATTAATCGTCTACGCGTGCTCAGCGCAGCCCCAAAGCCGGGCCCTGAGGCGTCTCCGAAGGGTGGCGAGAGAAGCGAGGTGATTTCAGCACAGTTTGGGCTCTCCGGGGAAGGAATCAACAATTGCAATTAAATATTTTGGGGGGGGGAGGAGGGGGGTGCCGTGCATTGAAACCCAGTCGAGGAGCTGCTTAAACGCGGCAGCGGGACGTTAGAGCCCTCTTCGTTTAGCAACCCCGACGATTTAAGGCTGATCCATTAACAATAACCCATTCCTTTCTTTTCCCGACCCCCCCCTCCTTCTGCCGCTTGCCCGCCGCAGGGGTAAAGGAGACGATGATTCGGGTTCATTAACGAGATTTCCGCGTGGGACGAAGGATGCTGAGCGCCGGGCGTTATCCTGCAGCTCTCCTCCCGAGGCGGGAACGGGAAGAGGAGGCGCGGAAAGGCCGAGGAACGGGTTCTAGGTGTCCGGCTGACCTTTGTTCGTCTTCTTCAGCAGCTTTTTCAGGTCGGGCGACATAAAATACGGCTTTTCGGCCGAACCGTCGTTACGCTCCAGGTCTTCCACTGCAAAGAGAAACCCCCCCCAAGCCCCACGCGGCGGTGAGGGGGGGGCCAGAGAGAGAGGTTGGCGTGGTGGGAGGCACAGGAGAGGCAGCGAGGGGCGGAAAGGCAGAGAGGGGCCGGAGGAGCGCTCATCCCCCTCGTCCCGGCGTTATCTTCCATAGAAAGAAAAGTCTTCCGCCTCGCCGCGGGCCGGGGGGTGTTTTCTCCCCGTGTCCCTTCTAAACGCCCGCAGCCGTACCAACCGCCCGTCGTACGGCGAGCAGAAACAGGCTGATATTATTTAGGAAAAAAAAAAAACCCAAAGGTTTGGGTGTTGGTGGTTTGGTGTGGTTTTGTTGGGTTTTTTTTTCCAGGGAGGCGGTGGGGGGGAAGTTTAACGGTGCCGTAAGAAAAGAGGTCTCCGGCGCGACCTCGAGCTCTGCCGGGCGGGAGCGCGGTTCTCCTCCTCTACGGAGCCGCCGCTCTCCCTTTGTGCAGCCGAAATCATGACGCCAGCGCGAAGCAATTCCGCCCGGGGTTCGCTTGGCGCTGCTCGCCCTCGTCGACACGCCGCGCATACATAATAATTAGGTGTATTCCCAGCGCCGAACACGCGGCTCGGCCTCTCGCTCTTCAAAGCCGAGCAGCTGCGCCAACAACAAGTGGGAGGAAAATCACAGCCACCGAAAGAGGAAAAAAAAAAAAACCCAAACCAAAAAAAACACCCCAAAACCAAATACCAACCAAACCCACAAAGCACCGGCTTTGGAGCGGGGCGAAAGCGCCCTGGGATGTTTTGAGAGGGATTTCAGCCTTTCTCTGCGATGAAAATTCGAGCGTTAACACTGCGGCTTTGTCCCGAGAGGGCACGACTGGAAAGACGGGGCGCTCTGTCCGCGTGGGTGTGTGTAACGGGAGAGCCGCCCGCGATCGCCCCGGCTGCCTGCAACCAGAGTGGCGCTTTTTTTTTTTAAAAAAAAAAATCTCGGTCGTTTCTGGACTGTCAAGAGGAGAAAACAAGGGGAGCATCCAGCCTGTGTTTGGCTGCCGTTTCTGGAGGGGCTGGAACCCTCACCGGCTGCCTCCCAGTCAAACTTAGGAGGGTTTTTTGGGGTCTGATTTCTCTAACCGTAGCGATGCCACGATACGTCCCCGGCGTGACACCCGCCAGCGCAACGCCCCGTTTCCCCGCATCCTCCCGGACCGGCCGGGATGCTCACGCCGCTCCTCCGGACATCGCCTTCCCCTGACGGACCCGCCGCGATGCGGAGTCGCCGGAGCCAACCTGGGAACTCGCCTTCCGCGCCGGCTCCGTCTTCCCTCCCACAACCCCCCCGGCCTGCGGGTCTCTACGCGCCTCCACCTACGCTCTGCGTTAGCGCCGAAACTCGTTACGGCTCCAACTCCTTCACCCAAAGGAGCCCCGACCGGGCAGAAGCCAAACCACCAACTCAACCACCCCGGGGAGGGGGAAAAGCAGCTCCACCACCTCCCTGCAGCGGTTCAGCCTCTGCGCCACTGGCAAGAGAAACCATGTCAAACGAGGGATGCCGCGTGTAAAAACCCTCCGAGTTTTAACGGCTCGCAACCCGCGACACCTCTTTTCGGCTTCCCCGAACCGACCGCGGGAGGAAAGGGAGTTTTCGGCTGCAAAAAGGCTGAGCTCCGCGCTGCGACAAAGGCGGCGCCGCTGAGGCAAACAGACTTAAAAGCAAAAGACCTGCGGCCTCGCCAAGAAATCTTTTGAAGTGCGCCAAGCCGGTTTTGCATAGAAAGAGTGGGCGAGAAAAGAGGCTCTGCCGCTCTTTGCTGGGGGCACGACAGAGAGGAAAGCGCGGAGAGACCAGTTTTCCGCCTGTCGAACCCGCTCGGCCCGGCCCAAAAACCGCCCTCCTCCTGCGAAGAGGGCGCTTCTCCCGTCCTTTCCGCAGCTGACGGTTCGGAACAAAGTTCTCCCGCTTCGACGCGAAACTCAACTCTGTATCGGCACCCAGCCGGTTCCCAGCCGGAGCGCAGCGCTCCTCGCCGGGCGCTACCGGCACACGTGGGACCTCAGATTAACTCTAGGTTCGTTCTCTCGATAGAAGAACGCTCGTTATTGGGCAGGAAGGTAGATTTGAGACAGCACCGGGCACTGAGGGATCGCCACCCCCTCTACCCTCAAGGCTTTGAAGGACATCCAGGGGAAAGATTTGCTGCCGCCCCCGTGGGCTTAGGAGAACGCCGCTTGGGTTAGGGGGGGCCGAGAGAGTCCTGCGGCTCCCCCCGGCACGCAGCCTTCCCCCCGGGGCCGGCCCCTAGCCTTGGCTATCGGCGCTTTTGGAAGGCTCTAGGTTGCCCTTCAGCAGGATCTCGCTCAGCTCGGGGGACATGTAGTAAGGCCTCTCGGGAGATCCATCGTTCCTCTCCAGATCTTCACCTTTTTCGCAACCCCGGGAAGAAGCGGCCGTGATGGGGGAAGAGTGGAAAAATAGCGGAAAAGCCGGGGAGAAGACAGGGCGGAGATGAAGGATGGAGAACACATGAAGAGAGACAGGAGGGAGAGAGGGGGGGGAAAAAGAAGAAAAAAGAGAAGAAAAAAAAAAGGGAAAATTGAAGTTAGTTGCAGTTAGGTTCCACCAAGACCAAAGCACCAAAACAGAAAGACCAAGAGAGACCCACGGACAGGCTGTGGGTTTCTGTCGCTAGCAGGCAGGGGGGAAGCAGAAGGTGGTAAGAACGCGGGTAGGAGTTGGTAAAGGAAAAAAGCGGGAGAAAAACCACCCAGAGGGGCCCCGGGAATGTGGAGCAACCCCCAGATCTGGACAACTCTGAGGTTCAGCCCCAAAGGGAGGGAGGTTTTGCTATCACAAACTCCTGCCCAGCGGGAGACGGACCCTCCGAGGCAGCCACTTACAGAAGCAGAGGAAGAGGGTGTCCACGCACATGCCGTAGACGCTGAAGAACCCGTGGGCGATGAGGTAGGAGCCCACGATCACCGTCTGAAAGAGAAATTGTGCCGTCACGCCACGACCCGGCATCTTGCAAAGAGCGCAAAGCTCCGGGCCCTCGACCGGGAGGAGGAAACCTGCTGAATCCCGAATTCCCCAGGGGAAAGGAGGAGAAACGAACAGGGCAGGACTGTTCGGACCAGCCCGATGCAGGACAAAAGGCCTCAGGGACGACGGTGGACGGAGGCCAATCTGGGCAGCACGGGAAGGGCGAGACGCCTCTTCGCGGCCGCCGAAACAAAGGGCTTATTTTGACGGGGATGGAGAAAACACCTCTGACAAAGAAGGTCCTTCAGAAGCAGTGAGCGGAGGGGCGTTTTTTAGGCATTGGCGTTAAGGATCTCTTTCTATCGCTTCTAACTTGTCCAAAAGACGAGAACGCAGCTCACCAGAATAGGGACCCAGTAGTAATTCAGGGGCGGCGCTGTGTCTTGGACCAGCTTTATCCGCTGGGTGAAGAAAAAGAAGGCAAGGATTCCTGGAAAAGCAAAGGATGGCAATGGCTGTGGGATGCCGGGCAGAAGAAAGGCCGCAAACGGGTGCAGGGAAGATGTAAAACGGGGTGGAAAGGAACGTTTTCATGGCAGGAGTGAAGAGAGCGGAGGTTTCGGGGAGGCGTAACCGGCTACGAAAACCTCCAGCAGCCGTACGCCCCGAGGAGAAACCGCCAGTCCCCAGCGCTTACCCACGCTTCCCACGATGAGGAGTTTCCCGAGGAAGAAGAGGAAATCCGTGACTTTATCTAGAACGGCCACCCTGGAAACGGGAGAGAGATGAGCATCCGCATCCGCTCCCCACCCCGAATTCAGAAGGAAGCGTGGGAGGAGGCGGCCGACGCGGACACGCGTCGCAAACGTGGCATAAACCACCGGGAAAGCCTGAAAACAAGGCTGGAGCACCAGGGCTGGTCGTTGGCAGCGAGGGGGACTTGGAAACCACCGAGTCTGCTGTGGAGAGCAGAGCCCTCGCACCCACCGGGGTCTCACCTAATGATGTTCCTCATCAGCAGGAAGAAGGCGTTCCTGGCGGAGGTGCAGAAGTTGGTGCCGTAGACGGCGATCTAGAGCGGGTCCCGGAAAAAAGGGGCAGAGAAGGGAGAAACGGAGCCGCACTGAATTCACCGCTAAGAGGAGGGTGCGAGTCAGCCCGTCTTTCAGCAAAACTCAGATAAATCCCACCCTGGAAGCGCTTCTTCATCCGCCGACAGGTCAGGCGTGGGGGACACCAAGAGCTGAACCCCCCCCACCCCGTTTCACTCTGAGACAAAGCCAAAGCGACACGGCTGAGGTTGAGGTTTTCCAGTGAAACAACTGGGAAAGGCTGAAAAGCTTCGTTTTCCCGTGACGTCGGGGGACGGGCTTCTCAACGGCCACCCAGAGAGAGCTCCCAGAGTGCGGAGACCCCCCCCACCGTAGTCAGGGCCCTTTGGGCGTTAACGCTGCGCGACTCTTACCATGATGTACGCGTTTCTGTTGAGGAATTTGATGAATTTTTCCAGGCACCAGAAGCAGCACTTCAGGCAGCTCAGGAGGAACTTGGCAAACTTATTATCTGCAGCTGGAGGAACGCCACGGCGGAGGGTGAGCGGCCGAAACGAGAGACACCTTTTCTTACCGAAGCAACTTCTTCAAGGTCCCTAACGAGAGGTCCGGCCGCGCCGTCGCAGCCTCCCCCCACTACGCCCTGTTCTCAGCCTCCCCCCGCGCGGCCGATACCGCCGCGGACAGCGGGATGAGCTTCGCGCGCTCTTCCCACGCTGCTGCTCCTCCCTGTTTGCATTCCGCCATCAACAGAGTCGTACGGGCGGACGCGGACGTCCCTGGCGCCCGTACAGACACCCACCACTGGTTGACTTAACCCGGCAGCCGCGGCGCCTCCCTCGGCTCCCGCCGTCTCTTGGAGGAAGAGACAACTATGGGGGGCTAAAAGGAAAATCTCAATTCTCTATCGAAATACTGGAATTATTCCCCTGGAGGTCAGCCACAAGCTCTGGCGCCAAGGAACGCAGGAGAAGCCAACCTCGTTTGTCTCTACTCGTTCGCCATTTCAGCTTCGGTACCTTTCAACCTGTGGTCCAGATACTCCAGGATGACCCTGATGACTTGGACGATGGCGAGGATGAGGGAGCCGAAGGCGAGCGAGCCGGTGTGGTACCTGGGAAAGATCGCTCCGGTTAGAAGGGAACAACCTCAAGAAGCTCTCAAGTCCTCCTCCAGAGGGACGTACCGGAGTGCGCGGCCGAAGGCGGAGAAGAGGGGGAAGGCAGGCATGTCATCGGGTTTCTTGAAGGCCCAGTAGTATGACGCAAAGGCCCCCGCCAGCGTCACCTGGCCCAGCGCGATGACGAAGTTGGCGAGCCAGAAGAACATGAAGACGTTGAAGAACTGGAGGACGATGAGGTACTTGTGGTACGCCGTCTCGCCCCCGTAGAACGCGAAGAGGCACTGGGCGTCGGGGCACAGCTTGGTGACGTTGGTGGTGTTGAAGGTCTGGAGAGGACAGCAGACGCTCACGCACTGCGGCGGCTGAAGATGTGCCGCAGGGCGGATCGACAGCATCGTTCCCTCAACCCAAAGCAATCCCAACTTCCAGAAGACATTATCCCGTTTCATTTTTCACCCGGTAGCGCTTGCTCAGACCGAAAAGTCAGCTTTGCGCACGCAGTAGCGTGAAGAAAAATAACGACATGACGTAAACGAGTTCAGAAAGGCGGAATTTGACTTGGAAGGGTTTGCGGGCTCCAATAGCCAGCGGAGTATTTTGCATGTAATAAACTACCGTGTCTCCAACAGACAAAGCCTAGCGTTCCCGTGAGTTTCCCAGCGTCCTCACCTCCGGTTTGCAGGTCTGCCCAGAAAACTGGCACGCTGTCTCGTTAAACACCTTATAGACCGCCTCGTTGGAGGTGGAGAGGAAACTGCGGAGCAACGGTTAAGGAGGTTTTGCAAACCGACCCCAAACCCGAACCCTCGGCGTATCTAACTCAGTTTTGCTCTCCTGCCATCGCTCTTCTACCTTGGGTGTTATTTTAAGTCAAACTTAAGAAACCGAAGCTGGCGGTTTTGCAGCCGGCTGCGTCACTAATCCTGTAAGATGCTCAGCGCCCTGGAAGACCTTTGATTCCTGAGGAGCTTCCTTCCCCGGGAGGAAAGAGGAAGAGGAAGAAGAAGAGGAAAGGATACACGGCGGTGCTGGCCCAGTAGGCGATGCAGAGACACAGCAGGAAGAAGGTGCACAAGGGGAACAGCAGCGACATCATGACGTGACCAACAGCCCTGCCGAGAAGGTGGTTAAAAGCCGGTTAAAACCCTCACGGCGCGGGGAGGACCTCAGCGGCCGGAGCCCGGCCGTCCCCGAGTCCTCCCACCGCGACGGGCGATGACGGCCACCTCTGCCTGGGGAGAGGGGGACAGCCGGACCTGCTGGCCTCCTTGATGAGCGCGATGGCGATGAGGATCCTCTTGCGGAGGAAGACGAGCAGCAGTATGATCACCACCTCCACGACGCACAGGATGATCACTGGGAGGAGAAGGGGAGCCCCGGGCAGCGCGAGGGCACAGATGGCGCCCCATGGCCGCCTTCGGGTGGCCTTTGCCTTCCCCAGCAGCTCCATGGCGGCACCCAACGCCCCTCGAGGGACGTCCAACGCCGCGGTTCACGTGGAAAAGCCACCACGTCCAGCAGCTCAGTCCCGTGGCAGAGGCGGCATCGAGCAAAGCCGCCCTCCTCAGCTCAACCCTTTGCAAAGGGCCACGAAGAGACCGAGAAGACCCCAAACCTCGCTGCTGCCCCTTCCCAAAGCCCGTCCCTCAAAGGCGGCGGCGCTGGGGCGCGTCCCCCCGGTCCCATCCCGCATCCGGGGGAGGACGGAGACTTACTGAACGCCAGCCAGGTCTGCCGCAGGTGGAGGTAGACGCGCAGGTCGGTCTGAAATCCCAGGTCCTTCAGGGAGACGTCCGAACCCGCTTCCCCTTTCAGTTTTGCATATTCCATGTAACAGTGGAAGATTCCTGCGGCGAAAAGCAGAAAATCGTCGTGTTTTGCACAGAAAAGCGGAGACCGAGATGCCGACAACCTCCGCTCGACCCCGCCGACGCCGAGGGAGGAGACACCCGGAAGGACGCTGCGTACGAACTTCCTTCGCGCAAATCCCGCTTCGGATGGGGAAAGGAAAAGGGGGAAAGCCACGGCCAAACCCCCCGAGCACTGGCTCACCGTAACCCAGCACCAGGATCACCATCACGATCATCACCCAGACCATGATCCCGGCCAGGAAGCGGAGCAGGACGATGAAGATTAAGCTAGCCACCATGGCGATGACGAGACCTCTGCGGGGAGGAAGGCAGCGAGGCGTCACAAACCAGGCTCAGGCTCGTCCTCTCCCCTTTCGCAGAACCCCACAGAACGCTCCGGGTTGGAAGGGACCTCTGGAGAGCATCTGCTCCAACTTTTTGGCGCTTTCACCACGGGGCAGCCTTCGAAAGGGCAATCGTGGACGGCGGAGGGGACGGAGCGTGAGCAGCATCCCAGGAAAGTCGCCCCGCCACACCCTCCGCCCTCTCTCGTTTTGTTTGAATTAAAATTACGCAAAGTCCGGGAAGGGGGTGGGGGGGAGAGGAGAAAAGATAAACTGTTGGGAATTTGTGAGTTTTGCCCCACGTTTGAGCGCGGCACGGCGTCGGCCCTCGCGCGCCGCTCGGCCCCTGCTCACATTATTATCCAGTACCAGGAAACCGTGTAATCTTCGAAGATCTTCATGGCCAGTTGTCTGGTTTCCAGGACCACGTTTGCTTTTCTGGAACGCAAAAAAGAAAAAGACGGGATGAAGCGGAAGGTGGTGGGGCGGAGGAGCGGCGGCTCGCTGCCCGCGCTGGCGCTGCCTCCATGGCCCCTTGTCCTCCCCGGCACGCTCGGCCCTCCGCCAAACTCCCCCGAAACAAGAAAAGCCGACAAGACGGAGGCTGATTTCCCGGCGCTGTTTTGCCGCGAGCTGACCCCGCCGGTTCCCCTTCGTCCCCCCCTTCCAGCTCCCGTTTCAAACACGGCTTTCTGGCAACCGCGGGACCGTGCCGGGGGCTTTCAAGGCTCTTCCGCAGTATAAATCGGTAAACGATCGCGGTGCAGAAGTGCCGGCAGACTAAACCATTCGTTTCTCTTCTGGGTGAAGCCATAATTAGGAAGAAGCTCGTTAAGAGGCTCCCGCCGTGGTGCCGGTGTGCCCCGCGAGCGTTCGCTCTTCGGACCGCCCCGGCAAAGACCGGTGAACGGCGGCGCCTGCCCGGCGTGAAGGCGGCGGGGACTCACTTGGCCCCTTCCAGCAGCTCGGTGACGTTCCTCCGGCGCCCGTGGCCGTCGTCGTAGGTGGTCTCGTTGCCGACCATGATGACGCCCTTCTTGGCCTGGATGGCCGGGAAGCACCGCCGCGCCACTGGGCGAGAGGAGAGGGAAAACTCAGCGCCGCAAACCGCCGCCGCTCTCATCCCCCCCTTCCTCCATGGGGCAACGAGCCAAAACCTCCTCCCCGTGGTCACAAACCTCCGCCGGACCCCCCCGAAACCCCAACAAGCCTTCGAAACCCCGACTTCGCCAGCCTGCGAAGCGGCCGCTTGCCCCGAAAGGCGACGGAAGCCGACGGGTTCGTTAAGTGGGCTCACGGCAGGTCGTTAGCCCCTCCGGACGTACGTGGGGTGCTGGGGATGATCATGGCCGGGCACTCCTTGTCCTTCAGCACCTCGATGGGAGGCTGGATGGGGACAGAGCTGGACGTCAACGCTTCGGGCAGGAATTATGGCGCTGGGAGAACGCCGGCGTTGCCGGGGCCGGCGGGGGAACGCGGCTGTGCTCCCCACCACCCACCTTCAGCAGGTTTTTGAACTCGGGGACGCAGAATTGCTGGTAGTACTCCAGCTCGGCGGGCATGTGGGAGGCGTAGGCAGTCAGGTACGTCAGGTACCGGTCCGGACATTTGCTGACGCAGATCTGGATGGGAGAAGAGGACACGTGAAGGTGCCGCTACGCCGTCAGCCTTCGCCG
>JAHREF010049373.1:0-12690 GCA_033628625.1 Charadrius hiaticula | reverse complement strand
CCCCCCGGCCCCGAGCCGCGGAGGAGGCGGAGGAAGCGCAGGCGAGTGCGGCGGGCGGGCGGGAGGCGGCCGAGTAGGCCGCAGCCCCCCACCCCACCCCATCCCGGGCCGTTGTGCCCGTATTCCGCCGGGCCCTGGGGGAGTCTGTCCGTCCGCCTGCGTGTCTGTCCGTCGTTAGCCCACGGGCCGGGCCTCACGTGCCCTGCCGTACGCCCCGCCTGCCCTGTGTCCCTTCCCGGGCCTGCGGGGTGAGGGCCCGGCCCTGCTCCTCACCGGGGGCAATGCCCAGCCGAGGCCCTCCCAGCTTCAGCCCCAGAGAGGCTTTCCAGGGACTCCGAATCAGAAAATAAACACTCTTTCCCTTAAATTGTCCCAATAATCCCAAGCATGACGCACCCAAGGATGGACCCGGGTTCAGGACCCCACCGCCATGTTGCCTCACAGCGTGCTGAGCCCACGCTGGCCCCAAGTGAGATCTGCCCATTAGCTCTGTGCAGCGTGGGTTGTGTGCGCAGGAGCATAGTTGTCTCCCCCCCTCCCGCCAGTGCCCCGGACGGGGCTCTGGTTCCTCGCTGAGCGGCTGTTCTGTCATCTCTTTCAATTCCAGTGTGCCCTCCATCAATCTGACCACCTGCAAGTATGAGAGCGGTAAGTCCGAGATGCTGCAGGGTGTCCCTTCGGATCAGCCCACCGACGGCAAGCTCTTTGGGTGTCCGCTCAGCCAGGGAGGAGCACTGGTACAGAATTGCCACGGCACAGTCGCTTTTGGTTTTTGTATTTATTGGTTGCAAGTGACTTAAGCCCCTGTGAAAAGTATGGCATTTTTTACACTTTGGACTGAGGTGCCCTCTGGTTTAAAGAGACAAAATGTGCAATAGCAGTGCAAGCCCTTCCCCTCCCCCCCCGCCCCATCTGCCTTTGCCATACATCTGCTAAAATTGGTGAGAAGGGTCTAGTTAGGGGCACTTACAATGCAAGACCAGTACCTGTACATGGGGAAATGGTGTGAGAGCTCTCAACTCTTTAGTGTAAAGTGGGTGATGGAACAGGCAGGATCGGTACCTGGAACCTCTCCCTTTGCCGTCTGTCTCCAGTGACGTGCTCCAGGGATCTGGTCCCCTCTCTGGTCTTGCTCTTCTTTGCTGCCACAAGCTATATCTTAAAAGAACAGACTCCCAGCTTTTGATGGATGTTAATAGCCAATTTGCTAACGACAATTCTAGCAGTGCAACCACATGTGCATTGTTGAAGGTCACAGCCTGGTCGGCTGTGCGAGGAGCACAGTTTTTATGCAGAGGGACAGGCGCTGCGTGTTTTGCCTGGGGCCGTGCTGGGGCAGTTTGGTGACCCACAGCAGGAGGTGGTGTGGCAGCATGGGTGCCACAGGAACCAGAACCTTTTCACAACGGTTCCTGGCATGCATTGACCTTCATCGCCTCCCCAGCCCTGTGAGAGGCCAAATTCAGAACTGGCACCAATACAAACCATCCCAGCAGCGACCTTCTGCTCCAGAGCTTGTGTGTTCTGCTGCCAAAGAGCTTTTGATTTTGAAGATGAAACTAATACGTTCAGAAGACTTGTATCTGCCTGCGTGGTGTCAGACCCACAGCGGATTCAAGCCTGCTGTAGTTTAGGAGGTGCTCTGGGACCCCAAGGCATGGGGACTTAGCAGGCTGATAGCTCCCAGTGTACCAGCAGCCAGAGGCTGGGGTGAGCTTAGCTGGGTAAAGCTTGTGTTTCTGACACCTTGAAGGGTCCCGCTGATACCTCGCATCTCTGAGAGTGAAATTGCAGCCTGGAGAGGTTTGTTCCACGCTCCATCCCAGGTTACTTTTGGGATTTGACAGTCCCTGGTACTTGTGTCCTCTGCCTGGCCCCTTGTCATGTGCTTGCTTTGGTACAGTGCGGCGGGCAGCACGGTGCTGCGGGCTGAAAGAAGCGGGAGAAAACGAGGAGTGGACAGTGTATTGGACGGACTACTCAGTCTCTCTGGAGCGTGTCATGAAAATGAAGAGGTTTCAGGTAAATACCCCCCATGCAAAGGCTGCCCAGCAGGAGGAGCTCAGGAAGGAGGGTGAGACGGGGGCTGTTAGTGGAACAACGTGCTGCAGAATGAAACAGAAGTGTCCAAACTAGCACCTGTGCCCCCTTCTCTGCATTGATTCCAGAGGGAACGGGTTCACAAGCCTTTACTTCTGTTCTGTCGCTGGTATGGTGCCATCAGCAACACTTTGGCAGTTAGTAGTGTGAATTGGAGAGCTGCCAACCCCTTTAATGTAGCATGAAATAAATGGTTCTTGATGACAAACGGCTCCCTTCCTGAAGCTGTGATATTCCAGGGAGGGAGAGCCTCAGGGCTGAGATGGAACGAGCAGATAAATCACACTGGTGAAGTTCAGATAAAGCAGCTGTAGCATAATCTTGTCCCTCAGCAGCTGTTCAAGGCAACCGCAGGCCCAGCTCCCTGTTCTGCGTGCTGGTTTCTCAACACGTGGGCTTTCCCCCAGTCTCGAGGAGGATCCCTGCCGTTCCTTTGCTGATTCTGTTTTTCGTCTGCACCTCTTTCAGAAAATCAACCATTTTCCAGGCATGATAGAGATCTGCCGTAAGGACTTACTGGCTCGCAACCTTAACCGCATGCTCAGGCTCTTCCCCAAGGAGTACAATATATTTCCCCGCACTTGGTGCCTGCCAGCTGAGTGAGTGATATGCATTAATGCAGCTGAGAACAGGGGTATGAAATCAGAAAGTGGGAACCACTATGCTTGACACCCGGGGTGGGATGGGGGGGCCTCTCTGAGATCTCACGTCTTGGTCTGGGCCTTCGTAACCTTCCCTGGAACTGACTGGGGGGTTGAGACGTGTTTCTAGTTTCACACATATTTAATTCCTATTAGACTGAATTAGCCCGTGGAACGGCGTCCTTTGCGATGTGTGCCTTGCTGCTGGGCAGACTGTGTATCGCAGGGCTAAATCTGGGGAGAGGGACCCACCCGGAAAGCCAAAGGGCAGTGGGCAAGTGGGAAGCGTAGATCCGTGTTTCGGTGGAAGGTCTCTCTGCAGCTCAGGGTGAACAGGAGAGGCAACTGCAGGGCGGCGTGGCAGGCTCCTTCCCCCCCACCAGCTGGGTCGGTGGGAGAAAGGGGAAGAGCATGGGACCGGGGTACGAGGCAGTTCCACCCCACTGACTGCAACGGCTGCCTTCACAGCACCCTGCACCTCTGCTGTCCGCTGCAGCAGAGCACACTGATGGCGGAGGGCAGCAGGAGAGCGCAGGTCACTATGCTCATATGTGTACAGTTAGATGTAAACCATCACCAAATTACTCAAGCTTTGGGGCAGAAGGCCTGGCTTCTCTGATCATATACAGACAAGCAATGATAGAAATGTGGCTGAAAGACACCCGAGAGCACTTGAAGTTTCGGTGGTTGTAAGTAGACAAGATACCCATTCTTGGACAGATTTAATCCTTACTGTTTCCTGAAAATCTCAAAGTAGGGCTCCTGTCACCCCTTCTGGAGCTGAACTCTCCTCACGGCTAGAATGATTTTCTTAATACGTGACCTAAAGCATCTTTGCTGAAATATCAGCACTTTAGTACTTCTCTCGTTTGCACTGGCCTTAGAGAACAGCGGTTTGCTGTGTTTTGCTAATAGTGTGTCATGTCCAGGAAGGCTATCGCCAAATGTCCGCTCAGTCTTCCCATTTCTGGAGAAGACAGACCTAGTTCTCTCATCTTTCTTTCCAGGCTGCATTTCCTGGCTTCTGATTGCTCTTGGCACTGTTTTCTGGAATTTGTCCTGCTCGCCTCTCTGTTTCCCTAAATGTGGTGCCCACTAGAGAGACGATGCTTGTCCATCTGCAGCAAAACAAATAATTGGCATATGGGCTTGACTTTTCAAAGCACCGTACTCCTGCTGGAATTGCTCTTGAAGATCAGCCATGTAACGCGATACAGGAGCTCAGCTCCCGAGCCCCTGCGCCCTGAGTAGAATGCTCTGGCCGTGGCCTCCTGCCTGCTTGCTGATGAGCCGGCATAAAAGGAGATGTAAAGACTTGTGACTTCCTCCTCCTTTGTAGCCAGGGCTTGTTTATTTTCTCCTGCTCTCTCTATGGCAGCAGAGCCAAGATCTTACTGGCTCCTGTATGCACAGTGGTGAACGCTTCCTACGAACCTCCTGGTAGAGGTGGAGATGTGTGTATCTGGGGGAAGCAGGAGAGCTTTGTCAGGCCTCGCAAGGACCAGTTTGTATCTAATGTAGATCAGGAATAGCTGTACTCTTCCTCTGCTGCAGAAGTTTGGTCCGTACCAGCCTGCAGTACCATAGCCAGAGTACCTAACTGTTACGAGAGAATTCAGGGGCTGTTTTTTTGCCGCTTTTAACAGTCACCCTTTCCTTGCACAGCTATGGAGATTTCCAGGCCTACAGGCGCACGAGGAAACACAGAACATTCATCTGCAAGCCAGACAGTGGCTGCCAAGGGAGAGGTATCTTCATAACACGCAATCCAGAGGAGATCAAACATGGAGAGCATATGATCTGTCAGCAGTATATTGCTAAGGTAATGGGGACAGTCTTGAAATACAGATGGAGGACTGAAACCTCCTAGCTCTTCCAGCCTCCCACATCCTCCTTGTGTCATTTGCCCTACATCTTCCTGGACCTGCCAGGGGCACCGGGGTGGCTGCAGTGCAGCAGAGGCATGGCGAAAGCTTGCCTTTCTCCTCACTGCTGAGCTGCCGAGGAGCGGCACAAGCAGTGCAGATAGAGCAGCCAACCTCTAGGAGTCGGCAGCATGCCCAGTAATTTTTCTTTATCTCATGCTTGCTCCTGTCTTTTTTTTTTTCTCACAGCCTTTCCTGATTGATGGCTTTAAATTTGACATGCGTATCTATGTGCTGGTCACATCTTGTGACCCGCTGAGGATTTTTGTCTACAAGGAGGGTCTGGCCCGGTTTGCCACCATGAGGTACATCGATCCCAGCAGCAGAAACCTGGTAAAAAAGGGAAGTTTCCAAAAATGCTCGTGTAGTACCTCTAGGTTTGAGTCCCCAATTTGTCCCAGCGGCATTCCAGACCCTGAAAAGGCAGGGGCTGGTGAGTTTCATGGGACCCAGCTTTCTTGTTTCCTGTTCTCCCCTCCTTCTGTACCTCCTCTTCACAAGAGGTATTTCAGGAGTGCCTGCAGTAGATCTACTCCCAGGCCCCACGTTTGGGCTATTTACTGGCATTATCACAGAATCATGGAGTTGTGTCGCTTGAAAGGAACCTTGGAAGGTCTCGAGTCCAACCTTCTGCTCAAAGCTGGGTCAACAATAAATTCAGATCTGGTTTCTTGGGGTTTCACCCAGTCAGGTGACTGAAAACCAAGGACAGAGACCCCACAGCATTTCTGGGCGGCACTCCTACTGCTTCTTGCCTTTATGAGTGTTCTCAAGTCTGCACCATTCTTTGTCTGCCCATGCTTCAGATGGAAAAGAGGGACCTGGGGATTGTCTGGTGGTACTGGAACAGCTTAGGAGAGATAGGGAGGGGAACTGGGAAAGCAAGGTGCAGAGTACCGCTGTGCCCATCTCCAAGCAGGGGTCTGAAACCTGTAAAATCCCAGCAGAAGATGGACTGTAGCATTGGATTGCTGTGCTATGGTCACGGGCTGCCCTGAGATACCCCGGGCTTTGGCTATCTGCCCGCTTGTCCCAGAGTTGCGTATGTATACATCCTCCCTCGCTCCGATACATGCAGAGGTCGTCTGCTTTGGGTGAATAAAGGAAGAGGAAGAATCTGCAGAAATTTGCTGCAGCTTCTGTCCTGAGGAGTCCCTTGTTTACTGGTGAGGCCACAGCTGGAATGGCATTTGTGGAGCTGACTCCTGTGCACTCCCCCAGAGATAAGGACAGAGGTGCGGAGAGGGTAGAGCTCTGTTAGTTCTAACTTCTGGCTAGAGAGGAAATCACCAGCATGATTAACCGCTTGCTGCAACTCACTGCCACAGAGAAGAGGCAGAAGTGGGCGAAGTTGGTGGGTAGATTAGCGCTAATAGGGCTGTTTCTGTTTGTGGTTAAGAGTAAATTAAAGTTTCTTGTGGTTCCTCTCTCAGGGTGATATCTGCATGCATTTGACCAACTATGCTATCAACAAACGTAATGAAAACTTCGTCCAGGACGACACGATGGGCAGTAAGAGGTATTGTCCTGTCCGGGTACCGCAATGCCCTGTGCACATCCTGCAGGAAAGCTGCATTTGGGACATGGGTTTACTTAAATCTTTCTTGGGGCAAATGTGGCATCACAGGTCAGCTCATATCATCTCCTGCCCTCCACACAGGAAACTGTCCACCCTGAATGCCTGGATGATGGATAACAGCTACAACACAACAAAACTCTGGGAAGATATTGAAGATATTATTATAAAGACTCTTATTTCAGCTCACCCTGTTGTGAAGCACAATTACCAAAGCTGCTTTCCAAACCACACCACTGGCTGCGCCTGCTTTGAGATACTGGGTTTTGATATATTGCTAGACAGAAAGTTGAAGCCGTGGCTGCTAGAGGTGAGGAAGGAGACTGTGTTGAAGCAAGTCTGGAGGCAGCAGATAGCTGAGAGCTGGCTTGTATGGGGGAGGCTCCAGAACAAGGGGTGGTGGGGTGAACAGAACTTCTTTGATTAAAAAGGGCCGCCTCGTTGGCATAATTAAATAGGCTATGAAGACGAGTAGCCAAACAACCTGCTGTAGGCTAGGCAGCCTCAGCTCACGGGATCTAAGAGGCTGTTCCCTGTGCACCCTCTCTAAGCGCAGGGAGTTCCCTGAACCTTAGGACTCCTTGACCTGTAACAGCATCCTGAATTTCTGAGAGCTGCCCCGCGCCTGTAGTCCTGTGGGGTGCGGGATCTGAGTGACCTGCAGTGCAGATGGGCGTTAGGCTGCAGGACAGAACCAGCCGCTGTGTGCAGCTGCCTGCTTTCTGTCACTGTTACAGGGAAGAACGTCCATGGAAGGCGTGTGGTAGGGCAGACTGGGGCCAGCGAGCTGGCTGATGGCGGTGCTTTCTGGGAGCTGGGAGGTGCTGGGTTAGATTAATTGCTTGTTTTGGCAGGTGAACCACTCTCCCAGCTTCACCACGGACTCTCGCCTAGACTGTGAGGTGAAGGATGCTCTTCTTTGTGATACCATCAACCTGGTAAATGTGCATGCCTGTAACAAAAGGAAGGTGCTGGAGGAAGACAAACAGTGGGCAAAGGAACGGCTCCTCCAGGGCCACCAGGCTTTCCGTGCATCCAGGTATTGCTCTTTCCCATAGTGCTACAGGTCCCTAGTGAGAAAAGATGGGGCACGGTGGAGCAGGGTAAAACCAAGGCTGTCTGTCTCCAAATTAAAGCTCCCAGAGGCTGTGGCACTATATAGCCTCTGAGAAGAGATCACCCAAGCCATCTGCATCCTGCAAGGAAGAGCCAGGGCTCGTCGCTGGGCACTGGGAGATCTGAGATGCCTGGTGCTCTGGGCCCTGTACAGAGTCATCCCCATCAAGCTGTGCCTTCTTGTCACGTCTTTCAGTGCCGATGGGCTGTTCCGGCATCCCTGGGCTCACAGTGACACTCGACAGACTGCAGCACTGCTTCAGGGACCAAGAGCACCCGGGGGCACGGGGCCCTTCTCCAGAGCAGGGTTCCTTTCCCAGGGTTGAGGATTTTCCCCGCTTCTCTGTCTGCATGTCCTTTCATGATTAATTAACCCACATGGCCTCTCGAGGCCATGATGAGCCTGCTGCCCAGGCTTTTCCTGCCATGCAGGACAACGCAGAAACTCCCTCCAGCTCCTGTTTCAATTGGGAGACCTGAGATAACTCTGGGCTGGAGACACTGAGCGTGTTAGCTTGTGCTCTGCATGCCCCTGCAGCCGCGGGTGCTCCGAGCTCCCCGCTAGCAAGGAAGGCTCCCAGCAGCATGCAGGGTGGCAAATATTCCTGGAATAGGCACTTTTTAACTGAACTTGTCTTGTAACTGGGTTAGTTGGGTGCAAAGGCTGAGGGACAGGGTGTGAGCCTGGGTGGTAAGGAAGAGATCTGAAAACCCTTCACCAGCAGTCTACAGGTAGAGGATGAAGAAGTGCAGGTTGCTTTGGTTCCCTGCAGTGCACTCATGTGAAACAGGCTCCCAAACGGGGAAAGACAGGGGAAAAGTGCCAGCTAGGCCCTTGTCCCTCAGCCAGGACGGCACCTGCAGCCTATCGCAGCTCCCTCCCTGTTCTTTCTCCTGGTTCGCAGACGCGAGGAGTTAGAGAGCAACCAGGCTGCCTGGCTGTCTCAGGCAGAGAAGTATGAGGACTCGCACCTGGGCGGATACCGGCGCATTTATCCAGCACGTGGAACAGAGAAGTACGAGCCATTTTTCAAGCAGAGCAGCTCCCTCTTCCAGGAAACAGTGTCATCCAAAGCACGAGAGGAGTGTGCCAGGTACACTGCTCCTGCGGAAAACCCGCTCCTCACAGGGTGGTGTAGAGACTGCTTGCTTCTCATCCCTTCTTGGGGATGACCCTGCTGCTTAATAGATGTAAGCAAGCTGGTGAGAGCTGGAAGGGAAGTTGCGTGAGCTATGTCACCATAGCAAAGCAACTTCCTTTCGCATGTACCCTTGAGAGGCAAATACAATATTCCATTGACTTTTGGACTCTGGAGGCACCATGTTGCAAGCGTTCTCCACCCTTTTGGCAGGCACAGCCTAATTCAAGGGCATTTCTTACAGCAGTGAGAGTCTCTTTTAAAAGTACTCCTGGCCCATTTCTTGGCACGCTTCTATTATGTTGTATTTACTACAGAATGTCTGATTACAGTAAAATGTCCTCGAATTGAAGGCTTCATAATAACCTTGTGCTACTATGGCTCTTACTGACCCAGTGATCAAGACTGTTGTTCCACGGCAGGCAGCAACTGGAGGAAATTCGCCTGAAAAAAGAAAAGTTGGAAGCTGTTACCAGGAAGAAGAAAACAGAGAGGAAAGAAGACCTGCATGGAGAGTCAGCTGGGGACAAATCCCAGATCCATAATAAAACCACAGCTCCTACAACCCGCCTCACCTATAGAAGCACCAGGATGTGGGATAGAAAGGTACCTTGCTCTTGTTGGTGGTTGCCTGTGGGGCTCTCAAAGGCAGTAACGTGGCTCTGGGAACAGTGCTGGGCTGTGGGTGTCTCCCAAGGAGCACAACTACAAGGCTGGAGTCCCCTTCATGAAGTCCAGATTGCTGACAGCTTGTGCTGGGAGGTACTCACAAGCACCAGTGTTGTCCCTTCCCTGCTGTGGTTCCCACTGGGATCTTTGTCCCACTGCACCCCAAAGTCTGTAATTCTCTTTAGGGCATGGAGCAGTCTGCAGCTTGGTCTCTCTTGTGCATTACTAGGGCTTTGCTGTAACTCAGGTCTGTTTTTCCTAAGATACAGCGCGTGCAGTACGACTCTATGCAACCCCAGGATATTGTGGAAAATGAGGAGAAGAAAAGAGTAAATGCTCTTCTGCAGCGTGAGAACCTTATCCGAAGCCTGGGCATCATAGATCAGCTCTCCCAGCTGCTCCTCACAACTGATAGACCAGCTGACACCCAGCGATTCTGCACTGTTATCTCCAAGAGCCAGGTAACTGAAGATTGCTCAGATCCATCCGGCAAGGCCAACACAGGAGACAGCCATTTGTGGGAGGATCGTGAGGAATGAATCACGGCTGTTGAGCAGCTCTGGTGTGGCTCAGTTAAATGAGATCCAATGTAGCATCTGGGTCTGTGGGTTTTCATACAGTTACTGACTTTGCCCCTTTCCAAACGGGCGTGCTGGGGGTGTGCCAATCGGCCGCATAGAGCCCCGGAGCACCCTTCCCCAGAAGAGCCCTCTCCCCGGTGTTCCACAGAGCAGACCACAAGGCTATTGCCTTTCGGACACTGCTGTGCCCAGCACACGGCTTCACGTGACCTGCTGCTTCAGGGCAGCAGTGGGCTTCTCCCAGCTGGATGAAATTAATTCCTGGGTAGGCTAGGAGTGTGGTAAAGGAGCACACACAGGAAAGAGGGACTGAAGGAAAGCAAAGGGATGTCTAAAAGGGGAAAAAAAAAAGTCTCTAGGTGAATTCTGCACTGCAAACAATGCCCCTCCGTAGACATCTTGCCTTCTACATTAGACCATTCCCTGCCCAGGGAAGGTGATGAGTTAGTGCATGTGCCTAAAACCCTGCAGGGCTCAGTCCTCGGACTGCAGCTCCCCCTCCAGAGTCATCCTTGCTCTGCACGAGCACGCTATAGTGTAAACCCTCAGCGGTGCTGCTGCCGCGTCCCGGACTGTCTCGGGGTGCACAGCTGAAGAAAGCTGGGCTTGGCAGAGGACTGCACCAGGGGAACCGGGGCTGGACCTAGAGTTAAAGGAGATCTGCGTGGTTGTCTCAAACTGAGTTTTGGCTGCCATGCCGATTCCCAATCCAGGCTACCGGTCTAAAACCAGACAAGGAGGAAGCCCACAGGCTTCCTGTTGGAAGGTCCTTCCTGGAGCCTGTCGGCTCCATTAGGCTACAAGGGCTGTTCTGGAGCACTGACAGTGGCTGTCACCTGCTGTGTCGGGGAAGGGATAGTTCTGGACCTGCAATTAATGAAAAACTTTGCAAGGTCCATTGCCTCTTCCAGCGGCACCGTCTGTTTCCAGAAAGGCCTCCTACTCCTGGCTGGAAGGGTGACACACCTCAGAAGGATGCTGACAAACTCAAGGCACCAGGCAACCAGAGTTGCAGGAATTATTCAGGACCTAGGAGTTCCTTACAAGAAATCTGAAACAGTCCGTTTAATTTAACAAAAGAAGTCCTAGAAGGGATTTGGTCTGTAGGAGCTGATGGTAGCTGCCTTTTCCTCTACTAGACATAGCAGAATGGAACCTGAAACCCAAATTCTGCCTAAAATCTGGATAATTTTTTCAGCAGCAAAGGATTATCTGGGGGTGGGTCAGATCCTTCATTGCTGAGTCTTCCCAGCCCACTCCGGCATTTTTTTCCACAAATCCTGCTCCAGCTCAGCCCGGTGTTATGGGCAGAGGATGGGAGCATCAGCACTGCTGCGTCCAGGTCAGGCAGGCAGCTGCCGTGACCCCTTAGATGATTTCAATCTGGGATGGTATGGCGTGCCCAGGGAGAAAGCGCAGGGTGACACGTTAGTGAGTGCCTGTAGAGGACTAGGGAAGACTTTTCCTCCCCGTCTCTTGCCAAGGCCTCCCGAGCTAAGCTGCAGCCGCTTTCTTTCCTTCCAGCCGCAGTTTCTCTGGGATGTGCTCAGAGGCCAGGACACCCACCGCTTAATGACGCTCATCCCCCTCTCTCTCCTGGGAGGTCCAGTCAGGCCTTCGGGACAGCCGTTCGTACACAAGCCCAGAGCCAATGCCGAGCTGCCAGCCGGCCCGGGCTCAGATCCTGCCACCGCGGGCACCCTCTTGGTTCGAGGGCAGAGCATCCCTTACCATAAACAGCACAAGGTGCGTCAGAGCCTCTGGGCGCAGGACACGGGCTGGCTGCGTGGCCAGGCAGCGGGGACGGCAGCGGTTCCCCAGCCCTGCACTGAACCTGAGGGGCTGCAGGTGAGAGGCCAGCGGTTCCCCGGTGCCGGAAACAAGGCTGAAGGTTGTGAGTACGCATTTACCTTCCTTTGGCTCTGAGCATCCACATTGTGGAGGCTCAAGTCAGTGAGCTGGAGCTGTGGGCAGACACTTGGGAGCTGTGGATGTTCCTGGGTGTGCTGGGGTGGGAACAGTGGGTGGGCTGGATTGAGCTCTGGGTCCCTGGGGGGCTGAGACCCTGCAGAGGGGATGCTGCACTCTTCTCTAGGAACTGGTAACCACTGGAAGTCTCTGCGTCCCATTTGCAGGGGCAAGGAAGAAAGTGGGTGGTTTCCCAGGACCAAGGGTTGATGTGCTGGGATGGGGGAGCACGAGAAGCCCCAAAATACTTGAGAGTAGGGTCAGAAGTGCAGCAGATGGGACAGCCAAAGGGGTGCGTTAGCTGTGGGAAGTACAGAGGAGACACTTGGCAATGCAGCATGGCCCCCAGCCCCTTCTCAGGCTTTGCTGCCGCCACACTGCTCCCAGCTCCCACCACCCGCACTTTCACCCAGCCCTGCCCACCCTCCCCGGCTCCCCCACCATCGGCTCCAGCCATTCGCAGCCTGAGGAGCAGGGGCAGAGGGGGTCTGCTGGGGCGTCGCAGGGCTGAGCACCATCATGGAGGGCAGTGGCGGGCTGCTGACCCACAGAGCTGTCGGTGTCTGCCTGTGCTCTTCCAGGTGAAGCCGGCAGGCTGTCCTACTGCCCAGGCAGCGGTCACCCGGCGTCCCCAGCCAGCGTGGGCAAGGCCACAGGCGATGCCATCTTCAGCCCTGCCGCAGTCCAGGCGCTCCCCGTCACCTCTGCCGACCACGTGCAGCACACGCGTGGCTCGCACTGCGCCAGCGCCTCGCACCTCTGCAGCCTGAAAAGCACAGGTAACGCAGCAGAGGGGACACCCACGCCCAGCCTATGTCCTCGTGGGTGCTCACCGAAGAACCACCCCGGGGCCGGTGGTCTGTGCCCCCTGACCGGTGTCCAGGCCCCAGCGCGGGTCCCACCGCCGGGCACCCCCGGACTCCCGGCGGCGGGCTGCTCTGTCGAGAACGTCTCTGTGGGCCAAGGAGGTGCTCT
>JAHREF010049372.1:0-12544 GCA_033628625.1 Charadrius hiaticula | reverse complement strand
GGGAAAATGTAGGCCCACTGATGAATGAGATGGGTGCTCTTGTGGTGAAAGACACAGAGAAGGCAGAGTTACTGAATGCCTTCTTTTCTTCGGTCTTCACTGCTAAAGCTGTCCCTCATGAATCCCATACCCTGGAGGCAAGGGGGAAGGTCTGGAGGGTGGAAGATTTCCCCTCAGTTGAGGAGGACCAGGTCAGAGACCACTTGGCCAAGCTGGACATCCATAAGTCCATGGGCCCTGATGGGATGCACCCGCGAGTGCTGAGAGAGCTGGCAGATGTTATTGCTAGCCCACGCTCCATCATCTTTGAAAGGTCATGGGGAACAGGAGAGGTGCCTGAGGACTGGAGAAAGGCTGCCGTCTCTCCAATCTTCAAAAAAGGAAAGAAGGAGGACCCAGGGAACTACAGACCGGTTAGTCTCACATCGGTCCCTGGGAAGGTAATGGAGCGACTCATTCTGGATGTCCACAAACACATTGAGGAACGGGGAGTTATTGGAAGTGGTCAACACAGATTTATCAAGGGTAAATCATGTTTGACCAATTTGATGGCCTTCTATGATGATGTAACTGGTAGGCTGGATGAAGGGAGAGCTCTAGATGTCATCTACCTTGACTTTAGCAAGGCTTTTGACACTGTCTCCCATAACATCCTCATTAGGAGGCTGAGGAAGTGCGGGTTAGATGAGGTGACAGTGAGGTGGATTGAGAGCTGGCTGTGTGACAGGACTCAGAGGGTTGTGATCAGTGGCATGAAGTCTAGCTGGAGGCCTGTAACCAGTGGTCTCCCCCAGGGATCGATACTTGGTCAAATATTGTTTAATATATTCATTAATGACCTGGATGAGGGGACAGAGTGTATCCTCAGCAAGTTTGCTGATGATACCAAACTGGGAGGGGTGGCTGACTCTCCAGAGGGCCGCGCTGCCATCCAGCGTGACCTGGACAGGCTGGTGAGCTGGGCAGAGAGGAACCTAATGAGGTTCAACATAAGCAAGTGCAGGGTCCTGCTCCTGGGGAGGAAGAATGCTAGGCACCAGTATAGGTTAGGGGAGGACCTGCTGGGAACTAGCTCTGAGGAGAAGGATTGGGGGGTCCTGGTAGATAGTAAATTGTCAATGAGCCAGCAGTGTGCCCTTGCTGCCAAAAAGGCCAATGGAATCCTGGGCTGCATAGGGAAGAGTGTGTCTAGTAGGTCGAGGGAGGTCATTCTCCCCCTCTACTCGGCACTGGTGAGGCCACAACTGGAATACTGTGTCCAGTTTTGGGCTCCCCAGTTCAAGAGGGACAGGGAACTGCTGGAGAGAGTCCAGCGAAGGGCAACCAAGATGATTGAGGGCTTGGAGCATCTCCCTTATGAAGAAAGGCTGAGAGAGCTGGGACCCTTTAGCCTGGAGAAGAGAAGGCTGAGGGGAGACGTTATTACTACTTACAAATATCTAAAGGGTGGGTTGAAGGAGGATGGAGCCACACTCTTCTCGGTGGTTCCCAGTGACAGGACGAGGGGCAATAAGTGCAAGTTGGAACATAGGAAGTTCCGTTCCAACACACGAAAAAACTTCTTTACAATTAGGGTGACAGAGCAATTGAACAGGCTGCCAATGGAGGTTGTGGAGTCTCCTTCTCTGGAGATTTTCAAAACCCGCCTGGATGCAGTCCTGAGTGATGTGCTCTGGGCAATCCTGCTTTAGCAGGGGAGTTGGAGTAGATGATCTCTTTCAAGCACCAACTCTGGAAATTCTGTGATTCTGTGATTCTGTGATCTCGGCTTATGAAAAGGTGCTCATGTGTTTTGAGAAGTTGCAAGCATTTCCAGGCAGAGCTCAGCTCTCTGACCATGGACATCCAGGGCCCATTGCAGAGGCCCCGGCGTAGCTGAGGTGTTGGTGTGGGACAGGCCACTGTCACACGGTTCCTGCAGGAGACCAGAGCCCCACGGGAGCTGGTGATAGAGACCAGGCAGAGGGTGCCAGGGCACCTGCACGGGCACCAGGCGTCTGCATCCCTGTGACTGAAGACATCTGTGTTTGTGTAGCTACACCCCCGCGGGCTCTGAAGATCCGTATCTGTCCTGGTTTGATGTAAAGCAGAACCATTGTTCTGTTCAGTAATTATACTTTCCAGTGGAGTCTCTTCTCACTCGCTGCACTCTCTGACATGAAGGGCACATTCTTCAGACAGTGTCTGTTTCCAGAGTCACAAGGCCTCAATGGTGTGCAGAGAGGCTCTCGCTTATACTCATTGCTGTAACACCCAAGGGCAGCTCACTTTGGTATGTGCCACCTTGGAGGGTAAGAAGCAGAAGACCACAGAGGGGTTACAGCTGCGGGAGGAGTGGACAGGACGGGTGACCCCAAACTGACCAACAGGATATTCCACCCCATCTGCCTTGTGCTCACTGCAAAAGCTGAGTGGTCAGAGGGTCAGCCCTCTTTCTGCAATGGCCAAAGTCTGGGGAGGAGTCTGTTTGTCTGCCTTTGAACCCGACCCGTGTGTTCCTGAATCCAGATCCAGAATACAGTTCCCATCCATCACTGATCCAGTCTGGGCCTTTCCCAGTGCCTGACGGTGATGCCACCATCATCCACAGAGCTCGATACACTTTACATATAGTTTATCTATATCAGTATTTTCTTTTGTATTATTATTATATTATTGATATGTTCCTTAAAGTAGTTTAGTTAATTTCTTAAACTCAAGTGTCTCTTTCTCCATCCTCTCCTTGGAGACTGAGGTTGTGGAGAGTGTCTGTCGTCCATTCAGTGCCCAGTACAGCCCAAACCACAACATACCCTCACAATTGGCATTTAGGCCATGTGCCTTCTGCTAGCGTAGCAAGGACTCAGGCAGGAGATGGCCACAGGGCAAACCTCACCCATGGACTGGGGCGAGTGGCCAGTAGTGGAAGGAGTACTGCCCGTGGGCTCCACAGGTTCACTTTCTCTTCTGGGAAGCATTACCTTGGATGGTCACTCATCCTCTGCCGCTCACTGCCCACCCAGACTCACACACTGTCCCTGCAGATCCCCTGAGCTCTCCTGGCAGCTCCCGATTCCTCTCCAGGATGGCATCCCCCAGCAGCCCCAATGCAGGTGGGACAGCACCAGGCAGATAAGTCAAAGACCAGTTGCTGTCTGAGTGGACATGTGCAAGCATGTAGGGAGGTCTTCACCCAGCCCTTGGTCCCTCACAGATCCTCCTGGGACTCTGAGCTTGTCCCCCTCAATCCATCAAGAACCCCAGAAGAGAAACCGTCCTTTGAGGGAGCAGCTCCCCGGGTTCATTCCTGACACCAGCTTTGGAAGAGTGTTTTGCCAATCGAAGGGGTCAACAGAAAGGACAAAGACACCAAGTTAAAAAGATAAGCTTATTTTACTTTAGTTAAAGCAGCATAATGAACAAGCAACACAATGCACCTAATCATTACTACATAGAGTTAACTGTACTGATTGAGAAAGATACATCACCAATTGCCCTGATAGTTTACCACCATCCAGATCCGTGCTTCAGCTGGGGAGCCCCGTTCACAGTGAAGGATCGGAGAACCCCTCCTGGCAATTGGGAAATCCTACACAGTGCATCCACTCATAGGTGAAGACTCCATCTTTGCTGTGAGAGGGTCCTGCTTATATACAGTTTAACAAACAAATCTATATGTCAGGGAAACATCTGGCGGATGGGCTTGCCTCACTTGGTCATGCCCTGGATCTGGAAAGAATCCCGGGTGCATCCAAGGAGTTCCTGTCTCCTGGCTGAGGTTTCAAAGTTTCTATTCCTATCTTTTACGGTTTCCAGGGGTTGTTCCCATGGTTGTGTTTCATGCTCATATGATGCTGGTTGGGATGTTCACTCGGAAGTCAACTTCTAGGTTCATTCAGAAGTCAACTCTGGTTCGAGGCCTGTGGTTTAGGCCTCATTATTTCAAAGACACATTCAGCCTTTGGGCCCTGCCTTGAGAAAGCATTTTGGTTGTGGTGGTGCTTTCACAGAGACCAGCTCTGATAAACTGGTTCACATGGCCTGTTCCTGCCTGCAGCCACAGCGATGACCCTGTAGAGACAACAGGACTGTCACAAGTTCCACAAGACCTTAGGGGTAACACGAAGGTGAGGGCACAGCAGGAGCGTGTGGATGTGAGGGGACACCAGCACTGAAAAGGTGACCTCTCACTGCTGTCCATGGCCATGGCTGCAGGGGAGCAGCAGCCCCGACTCGAAAGCGGCAGAGACAGAGAGCCCAGCGAGGCAGCCAGGGGCAGCCCCAAGGGCCCCTGGGGCTGATCCTCCATGGGGCAGCTGGGCATTTGTCTCCTGAACCCCTCCTGCATGCTGGGGCTGCTCGCCCAGCTCCAGGGGAGATGTGAAAAATTTAAGTTTATTCTTTATTGTGTTTATCTAAACAGACAGCCGGGACCCGTATGTACATGTAGCAATTGGATGAAGAAAAAAAGTATAGGAGACCAAGGATAAATATATCAGAGATTAAAACGACAACAACAATAAAGCCAAAAAAAACCCAAAAGCAAAACAAAAAAAAAAAGAAAAAAGAAAAACAAATATCACACGAGGTCTTTGTGTCAACAGAAAAAGGAGCAGAAAGACAAGAAAAATAATATTACAGGCAAAAAAAACCCCACCACACAACAACAAAAACAGAATAAAAAAAAGTGCAAAAAAAAATCCCCAACAGTAGTGCAAAAGTAGACAGTGGAAGAAGTAGTCCCGTTTTTTCCTGAGATACCGTGGGAGCCCTCATGGGATTATGGGCACCTTATAAATCTGGAGTAGATTGTATTCCACTAGTTTGACGAGGGCATCCTTGATTGCCTTGTTCCTCATGCTGTAGATGAGGGGGTTCACTGCTGGAGGAACCACCGAGTACAGCAATGACACCACCAGGTCCAGGGAAGGGGAGGAGATGGAGGGGGACTTCAGGTGGGAAAAAACTCCAGTACTGAGAAACAGGGAGACGATGGCCAGGTGAGGGAGGCATGTGGAAAAGGCTTTGTGCTGTCCCTGCTCCGAGGGGATTCTCAGCACAGCCCTGAAGATCTGCACATAGGACAGCACAACGAAAACAAAACACCCAAAAATTATCAAAGAACTGAATATAAGAAGCCAAACTTCCCTGAGATAGGAGTGTGAGCAGGAGAGCTTGAGCTTCTTCACAGAAGAACTGGTCCAGGGTAAAAAAAAAGAGAAAGAACAGGATAAAGTTCAGACAGACCTCTCTGAGCCAAGCCTCTCCACTTTTCATAGAAATCACCCTCAGTTTAAATTAATTTCCTTTCTCTGGTTGGTGCTAGCTGAGTGTGGTGTGAGGAGCAGGACCTCTGCCCCTGTGCTGCTGAGGAGTCAGCCCTGCTCTGCTGCAGTGGGTACATGGGAGCTGCTGTGTGACAGCTCCCACGGTCACAAGGAGTGTTGGATGTAACCCACCTGTAGTGGAAAAGTCCACTATCTGCATTCATGACTCTCCAGAGCGTGGGCTGCAGAGGAGAGGCTTAGCATTTATTCATAATTATTTTATCTATGTATTTAACATTCCACCATCACATCCGGTGAGTGTTATGTTGAGGGGTAAAAATCCTTATTGTGGTGACTAAAAATGTGAAGAGTCTTGAGACAGGACAAGCAAAAGGGATCAGCTCTCTGTGGCTTAGAGCAGAGTCAGGAGAGCTGCAGTGTCCATCAGGCTTTTCCCATCTGCACTGCACTCTCACTTGTGCTGCCTTAAAGATGACTTCACACACAAAGTACTTTTTAAAAAATACCAAACACTTGAAGTCGTGTAGGATCAGGGGAGCACTGGTTAAGACGGCAGATCAGTGCACTCTTCTTTATCCTAGATGAGAGATGGAGCTGTGATGGAAAGAGCAGGACACCACCCCTCCCGGGGAGAAGCAAAGCACTCTGAGAGGAGAGTGCCCACCCCCAAGGAAAGGTTCAGCACTCCCCAGGATCCCATGGCAGAGCTGTGCCTTGCTGGGGGCAGCTCGCAAGCCCTACAGGAGCGGCAGAGCAGGCAGTCGCAGGTGCCCAAGAGGAGATGCTCCAAAGAGAGAGTCAGGTCAGGTCCCAGCAGACAGCGCCCAGCAGAGCCCTCCAGTGGAGGAGCCAAGGAGACCTGGCTGAAGGCAGCCTCCCCCTGGGCATGTTGGCAGTTTCCCCCCAGCCCTTGCCCCTGTCTCTGCTGCCTGGAGCTGTCCCTGCCAGGAGCTGTGGCTCTGTGCCCAGGTCTCCCCCTGCCAGTGCTCCCAGAGCCCATCCCACCCGCTGTGTGCTCAGCTCTGCCCTGCAGACCCCTCCCAGATGCAGGGCACTGCCCAGGGCCAGCTCTGGCTGGGCAGGCTCCCGTGGGGACAGCAGAGACACCGGAGGGGCTGCAGAAGCCACACTGATGCTGCCTGTGAGCCATGGAGTAGTGATTACTGACACTCCGCGGTTTGTTCACCTCTAAGAGAAACAGGATGGGAATTTCTGTGCCTGATCCTGCACTGAGAGATTAATTTCTAAATCTCATTTCCCACACAGATAACACCAAGTAGAAGGATGGAAGAACATGACCCTTCCCTTTCAGGTAGCCCCTGCCTTGCTGTGCTTCTTGAAATGTCTTCTGGGAATGACCTGCAGTGATCTGCAGCTGTGAGCAGCCCTGACCCACGCAGCACCCTCTCCACAGCAGGACTCTGCACTGCTGGTGTTTGCTCTTTCCACCCACAGCTTCTCCCCACAGCAGCTCCGTGGGAGCTCCCCGGGCAGGCGGAGAGCTGACCCTGGCAGGCGGCAGAGTCCCTGCCCCGGCACACAGCCCCCGGTGTGCAGGGACCCTGCTGGCAAGGACAGCCCTGCCCACCCCTGCCTGCACACCCTGCCTGCACACATATTCACATTTCCCAATAAGAGTCCACCCTACCCCCTTAAAGATCCCACAAACTGTGGGTTATTCCAGCATCAGGAGATGCCTCCAGCAACTCCACCGGCATTGCCCTGCACCCACAGACTCACCCTCTGCAGCACTGCAAAGATGTCTCCTCCAGTGAGCTCTCGCTCATCCTCCCAGTTCTCTGACCACCTTTAAGCTCTCTCTCGGCCTTGCTCGTCTCCCTGAGATCACCTGGCACTGCCCTCAGCCCTGCTGCGCTCTGCAGAGGAGCTGCTCCTGCCCAGAGCTCTCTCTCTGCAGCTCTGCCCACTTAGCGGCAGCTCCTTCCATCCTAGGAGCCCAGCCCAGCTCAGCAGCACAGCACCAGCCCACGGCACTTTGATGACCCCTCTGGGGGGTTTGGAGCTGAGTCCATCAACCTCAGAGCTGAGAGGAAGCTGAAGAAACCTCTCAAGGACTCCAAGTCAGATGCAAACTCCAAAGTTTCTTGTAGTGTAAATGGGTCCCATGGGCAGGAGTGGCAGAGACAGCAGCCATGACCAAAGACGGGAAGAGGTTGGCTCTGTCAGGGGGTTCCAGCTTTGCCACATCCCTCCATCATCTCCCCCACAGGCTGTCCTACGGTGTCGCCTCAGCTGTGCCTCTTTCCCTGCAGGCTGTAGCCCTCCACCCGGCTGCCCCACCTTGGTGTCCCCTTCCTTGACTGCTCTCTCTCTGTCCTCCCTGGCTCTTCCTTGAAACACAAAGCCTTGGGCTCAGCCAGACTCCTTCTGGGTGACGTGTTGTGCCACAGCACTGCCCTTGGAGGGAAATGTCTTCCTCCTGGTGTCCAGTCTGGACTTTGTGACATTATTTCTTTCTCATTCTGTTTTGCAGCAGGAAGAAGAGCTCCACCAGCTCTGAAACCACCCTGCAAGCACTCTCAGGCTACTCCTATCCTGTCCTCAGTCTCCACACCAGTGAGCCCAGGGCCCTCAGCCTCTAGATACCGGTCATGTTCCTTAACCTTCCAAACCCCATCTTGGGTGATCTCGGGGCACTCTCCACAGGGTTTGCAGATGATAACATAGTGGTCTTATTCCAAGAAAGACAGAGTGTGATTTTTACCAAGGTGTGTAGGAGCAGGACAAGGGGCAATGGCTTTCAAGTGGAAGAGGGTGGATTTACATTGGATATAAGGAAGAAATAGTTTACGATGATGGTGGCAAGACGCTGGAAGTATTTTCCCAGAGCAGTTGTGGATGCCCCATTCCATGAAGTGTCTGAGGTTCAGGAATTTTGAGCAACCTGAACTAGTGAAGGATGTTCCTGTCCATGGTATGGGGATGTTGGATTAGGTGATGTTTTAGGTCCCTTCTACCCCAAACCATTCTGTGATTCTTGGATTCCAATATTCCCAATTCCTTCTCCACAAGGCTGCAAATACCTGCCTACTCCATGGAGGCATTTTAAGCTGACCTAGTCCCACACCCTGCCATAAAAAGGAAAGAATTGCCATTTATAGGACATGAATTGCCATCTTTTCAGGGGAACAACTGAAAACCTCACAAGTAAAAAAAAAATATAACCCAAAGAAAGTTCCAACATATCTGTGTGAATGACGCACCAGGTGGGTCAATGGGAGAGCCTGCCAGGATGACCTTGCCACCTGATGAGGGGGGTTTCTGCCTTGGGGGCAGAGACTTGTGATGGGAAGCCAGAAAGTGACATTGGGGCCTGTGCAAGACTTTCCATGGGCTGCCTAGGAAAGGACCACAGGAAGGGAAAGGGTGGGATCAAGGTGGTTTGTGGAGGCACAAGACCCACAGGAGGTGGGATTCCTCTGGCCTCAGGACAGGGGTGCACACAATAGACACCTGCATGGGAGCTCCTTGGCCCAACTCCCACGCTAATCAGTGGAGATGGAGGCCAGGACAGATGTGTTCAGGTGCACAGACCTGGTGACTCCTAAAGTTCCAGGGCTGGTCCAAGATACCTGGAGCTGGCTGCAAGCTCTAGTGGAGCAATTTTGAGGGAGAGGACAGCATCTGGGGGCATCGTCTTGGAGGCTGTCGTGGTTTGGCCTCAGCCAGCAACAAAGAACCACACAGTCGCTCACACAACTCCCACAGCCGTGGAAAAAGGAATCATCAGGGCAGAACTCGTGGGTTAAAATCAAGCAATTTAACAGAACAGCAAAAGGAGAAGATGAAAACGCGATTACAGTACCGCCGTGATGTGCACCGACCGGACCCGCATCGCCGCAGCCCACCCCCAAGTGGCGACCGCTCTCCTCGCCCCTGCTAGCTCTTCTTATAGCCCGGGCATGGGTCACGTGGTATGGAATACCTGCCCCCTGCTGGCTCCTGGGGAAATTAACCCCATCCCTGCTGAAACCAGGACAGAGGCTGGTGGGGAATCTTTGGCCAAATGAAATGCCATCAGATGCCCACTTTTCGGAGGACAGAACCTGTCTGGGCAGCCTGTGCAGGGATTCCCCTGATGAAATTGGGGTGAGGTACCACAGGGAGTGCTCAGGTTCCCTCTGTCTTTTCACCAAGCAGGCTTACTAAATCTCCACTGGCCATAATGATGGATGTGTCAAGACCATTCTCACATCGCCTATTCCATTCAGGGCAGTTATTCCCTTGAAGGACAAACACAGGCCTGTGGAGTCAGGTGAGGGGCCAAGGCTCTGGCACACAGCGACATGCATTGGGCGGGGGCAGAGATGGCCCTCTACAGAAAAGCCATCCCCATTCCGAGTGAGTGCGTGACACACCCCCCAGACAGCCTTGCAGACACAAAGAGCTGATGGAGAGCCTATGGGTCAGGATTAGAGGGAAATCAGGAGCAGTGGGCACTACAGTGGGGGTCTGCTACAGACCTCCTGACCAGGAATACCGAGCAGGTGAGGCCCTCTATAGACAGATAGGGGTGACGGGCATTGTGTTCGCAGGCCCTGGTCCTCATGGGTGACTTCAATCACCCCGACATCTGTTGGAAAGGTAACACAGCAGGGCCTAGGCAATCCAGGAGGTTCTTGGATTGCACTGATGACCACTTCCTTCTCCAAGTGGTAGAGGAGCCAACGAGGAGAGGAGCTATGCTCAACCTTGCCCTTTCCAACAAGGAGGGATAGGTAGGCAGTGTGAAGCTCAAGGGTAGCCTTGGATGCCATTACCATGAAACGTGCCATTTGAGATCCTCAAGGCCGTGAGGAGGGTGCGCAGCAAGCTGACCACCCTGGACTTTGAGACAGCTGACTTTGGCCTCTTGAAGAATCTCCTTGGTATGGTGCAATGGGATGAAGCGCTAGAGGGAAGAAGGGCCCCAGAAAGCTGGTTCATATTCAAGGATGACCTCCTCCAAGCCCAGGAGCCATGGATCCCTACGAAGAAGGTGGCAGGCAGGAAAGCCAGGAGGTCTGCAGGGATGAACAAGGAGCTCCTGGACATGATGAAATATAAAAATGAGGCCTACAAGGGGTGGAAACAGGGGCGGGAAGCCTGGGAGGCTTGCAGAGAAATTGTTCAAGCAGCCCTGGTTTGGCTTAGGCAAGCTAAAGCCCCAGATTGAACTAAATCTGGCCAGGGGCATTAAGACAAACAAGAAGTCCTTCTATAACTATGTCAGCGAGAAAAGAAAGACTAGGGAAAATGTGGGCCCTCTCCGGAAGGAAACGCAAGAACTGGTTACCTGGAACAGAGGAAAAGATTAGGTACTCAATGACTTTTTTGCCTCATTCTTCATTGGCAAAGTGCCCATGATGCAGAAGGCAAAGACGAGCATTGAGAAAATGAAGAACCACCCACTGTAGGTGAAGATCTCATACGAGGCCACCTGAGGAACCTGAAGGTACACAGGTCCATGGGACCTGATGAGATACATCTGCGGGTGCTGAGGGAACTGGCAGAGGAAGTCGCTAAGCTACTAGCCATCATATTTGAGAAGTCGTGGAGGTCTGGTGAGCTTCCTGCCAACTGGAAAAGGGGAAAGATAACCCCTATTTTCAAAGAGGGAAAGAAGGAAGACCTGGTGAACTACAGGCACGTCAGTCTCACCTGTGTTCCCGGCAAGATCACGGAGCAGATCATCCTGGAAACTCTGCTAAGGCACATAGAAAACAAGGAGGTGATTGGTGACAGCCAGCATGGCTTCACCAAGGGCAAGTCATGCCTGACAAATTTGGTGGCCTTCTACGAAACCAGTAGTGGATAAGTGAAGAGCAACTGATGTCATCTGTCTGGACTTGTGCAAAGCGTTTGACGCTGTCCCAAATGAAATCCTTGTCTCTAAATTGAGGAGACATGCATTCGACAGATGGACAACTTAGTGGATAAAGAACTTGCTGGACGGTCATACTCAGAGAGGTGTCGGTACAGGGACCCGTGCTGTTCAACATCTTTGTTGATGACATGGACAGTGGGGTGGAGTGCACCCTCAGCAAGTTTGCCCATGATACCACGCTGTTTTGTGATGTAGACATGCTGGAGGTGAGGGATGCCATGCAGAGGGACCTGGACAGGCTGGAGAGGTGGGCCCAAGCCAACCTCATGAAGTTCAACAAGGCCAAGTGCAAGGTCCTACATCAGGCTCGGGGCAATCCCAAGAAAAAATACAAGCTCGGTGGGGAATGGCTGGAGAGCAGCCCTGAGGAGTAGGACCTGGGTGTGCTGATTAAGGAGAAGCCAGCAATGGGATGCCATGGGATGGGGGGGGAGGGGGCAAGGCTCTGGTACACAGTGACATGCATTGTGCAGCGTCAGCGATGGCCCTGTACACGAAAGCCATCTGCATTGTGAGCGAGTGTGTGACACACACAGCATTGCAGACACATGCAGGGTCTTTGTGCAAGAAATGGATTGCCACCTCTGCAGTGTGCCAAGGTCTGTCCCTTCTCTCTCCAGGAGATGCAGGGCAGACCCAGGATAGGAAGCACATCACACCGGGGTCTCCGCGTGTGGGTCCACACTTCCAAACTTGTAGTTTTTCTCTCACCAACCTTTTCTCACCCCCTTCATGACACAGTTGGCATGACACAGCCAAACCGTTCTCAGAGTGGGCCGGTCAGCAGCAACTTGGACTTCCTGGATATCAGGGACACCTCAGCCAGAGGCCCCAAGAGGCAGCAGAGCCCCCACTGACACAACCCTGTGGCCTTCCAGGGCTGCCCTTCCCAACCCTGTTTCTCCCTGTCTTTGGGGACAGCAGGCTTTGCTCACCCTCCTTGTGTTGAATTTCAGCTTTATGTTTCCATCTGCCAACTACTCTGGCACCGCTCTGCTCTGAAGCAAAGCCTTTGCCTACACGAGGGCTTGGACACTTGGTACCACCTTTCTCTAAGAGAAGTCAGAACTTGGCCTGGTGCTACACCCAAGGTGCTACAGCCCAGATGTTCGCTGATGGCTTTAGGCTTGGCCATAACAAGGATGAGCTGGAGCCTGCGCTTCTTCACACCCATGGTGTCACTGCCAAGGTATGGTGGGACAAGGCAGTCCCCTTGGTGAATGGGATGGCGACTGGCTTTTCAGGAGAGACAGGCTGGAAGGATCTGGCGTGGTGTTCCCCACACCTGCCTCAAGGCAGGACTCTAGGGGAAACCAGCCAACAGTGGATAGGAATCAAACCAGGGGCTACTTGAGCAAACTGGAATGTTATCAGTCAGAAGGGACCAGTT
>JAHREF010049371.1:0-32345 GCA_033628625.1 Charadrius hiaticula | reverse complement strand
ATGATCTTCAAGGTCCCTTCCAACCCAAACCATTCTATGGTCTCTCTTACAAACCCCCTTTAAGTACTGGAAGGAGTACTCTAGAGTCTTTCTCACCTGCCTTGAAATGATGTTGGGGTTTATGCCAATGGAGAGAAAGCAGAGAAATGGAGAGAAAGCATGAAAGCCACTTTAAAATGGAAGGTGGCTGCCAAAGGTCTTGTGCTTGTGGTCGCGATGGTGCGATGAGTGAGCCGTGGAAGAGCGCTCCTGCTGGCGTTTGCAGGGAGAGGCTGAGCCGTGTGTGCGTGTGCTGGCCTGAAAATGGGGACGGTTGGTGGTTCATTGATGCTGAAGGACTGGGAAACCCCGATGCAGCGAAGGGTTGTATTTTTCTGATGATTAAGCCGCTCATCCAGCGTATTCGGGGAAAACACTTTTGAATCATCGGCTCATGAAAAAACCAATGCTTAGCACCTACAATTTTTCGGCAGCAATCTTCAATAGAGAACTCAAAGGTGCCGTGAAGCAGTTAAGTGTTAGTATGTGTACCTCTTCCCCCAGCGCGCAGCCTGCAGCGTGATCTCCCCGTTCTCCCGAGGGGCAGCGACTCGGCCGGCTCTTGGATGGGTGGACTCTTCCCTGGGTAAGGAACCGGCTGGATGGCCATGCCCAGGGAGCGGTGGTGAATGGAGTTCAGTCCCGTTGGTGGCCAGTCACAAGTGGTGTCCCCCAGGGTTCGGTACTGGGGCCGGTTCGGTTTAATATCTTTATCAACAACCTGGACTAGAGGATCAGGTGCACCTTCAGTCCGTTTGCAGATGATGCCAAGTTGGGTGGGAGTGTTGACCTCCCTGAGGGTCGGACGGCTCTACAGGCTGGACCAATGGTCTGAGGCCAGTGGTGTGAGGGGTCAACATGGCCAAGTGCCGGGTCCTGTCCTTGGGTCACAAGAACCCCATGGACGCTACAGGCTTGGGGAGGAGTGGCTGGAAAGTGGACAAGGGACTGGGGGTGTTGGTGTACAGCCGGGTGAACGCGAGCCAGCAGTGTGCCCAGGTGGCTGAGAAGGCCAACAGCATCCTGGTTGCTCTCCTGTGCTGGTGGTGATCCCCTGGGGCAGGTTGCCCCGAGAAGCTGTGGCTGCCCCATCCCTGGAGGTGTTCAAGGCCAGGTTGGACGGGGCTTGGAGCAACCTGGGCTGGTGGGAGGTGTCCCTGCCCAGGGCAGTGAGGTGGGACTAGATGGTCTTCAAGGTTCCTTCTAACCCAAACCATTCTATGATAATGGCACCGTATCACAAATCTTTAAAGAAAACCCCTCAAGCTCACAAGACTACTAAAGATAAGATTTTTGCTCAGTCACTCCAGGGGACAAGTGGTAAAAACCTATCCACTGATGCATAGCAAGAAGAGAACCCCATGGCTCTCCCCGAAGGCTTCCTCTCCCGATGTGCTACAGCAAACACATGCCTTGCATCTTCCGAAGTTTGGGAATATCATCAAGCACAGACTCTGAGCAGCAAAGGTGTGCAAAAAATCAAGCCTTGAGCGAGTAATTAACACACCATGCACAGAATCTCATAGTGTGTTTACCACCATAGTTCGGCACATGCCAATAATGTTAGTTAGATTTCCCTAAACGTCTGTCAAGTTTGTTTTCATCTTCTTCTCAAAGAAATGAACCTCGCCCTTGGCACCACCGTCGTTTTATAGAGCGGTTCCGTACATGCGGGAGTGGGGTTTTCACAATGATGCGCAGGGAACAGCGCAAAAATCAGATCCCCAACAAGAGTCTCCCCCTCAAAACAGCCATCCTTTCCGATAAGAGGATTTGACAGCACCAAAGCTCATCAAACGTTCCTTGGAGAATTTCAGGCAGAACTTCGGACATCCTGGCACCAGGCTGGGGAGCGCCCTGAAGAAAAGGATCAAGACCCTAAATCTGATTTGATGGGTTTATAGAGAGCCGATAAGCAAACTCGGTGCTTTCACAGCAGGCTGCGTTTCCGCAGGTTATGCTGTAGCATTCGGCATCAGTTGGAACTTCCTAGGGGTGAGGTTTCACATCCAAATAAAACCTGTCGGCTGACAGCAACGAGAGCAAAAATTAGAGAAGCCCTGGGTCTTGCTGTGGTAGGAACTCCAGCTGCGTACCTATACCGGGGCTTATTCTGCTGCTTTTTTCCCCCCAAAGAATTCACCACAACGCCAGGTATCCTTTCGGAAGGGTAGCGCTGCCAAAGCGCTGGCAAAATGCAGCTTCCACAGCTAATACAGCCTCTGTGCTCTGAGCTCCTATTCATCATCTTTCCATTTATCATACCGATGAGAAACCTTTACAAAACAGTCTTCGGTGAACACGGCTCATTAAAAAGAACCGCAAAGTCATCACGCTTCCAGCGATAAATAATGTCTTCTGGCAGGGAGGTAATGCAGGATAATACCGTGTTTTCTGTAGCAGCTTTTCCTCAAATGAAATACAGGGACTTAATCAGCAGTAAGATCTTGCACAACCTTCTCCCTCTGATGGTGAAAGAGAGCTCAGGAGTGACGCACAGCTCTAAGAGAGCCTCCGTGGGGACAACGCAAGAACCGCTCCGGAAAATAAAGAGATAATCAAAAGGGTTTTCTTATCTAGAGTACTCCCTCTTTACCTGCTATGGTTTTTCTACCCTCTTTACACGTGAAAAAGCCCAGCAGAGGCACTGGGGGAGGACCACCAGCAATGCTGAGGCTGTTTGGGGCCATCAGCGGTTTTCAGGAGAAAGGCCGAGTGCTCCAGCAGAGTCTGGGCGTTTGCGCGATGCACCGGAGATGCCGATTTTCTCTCTTAAGACACAGCAAAAGGTCGTTTGGCAACAGCTAAAATGAGCCCTTGAACCAACTACCCCAAAAGCACATATATTTTTAGTGAGGGGAGTTCACCAGCTTCAGTGGGCAACAGGGAGAGAAAAATACGCTTTCGGTTTCCTATGACACACCGCAGTTATAAATGCAGACCAAAAGGATAAGGTTTATTACCTAGTGGTAGCTATGTATTACGATAGTCTCTGCAAAAATGTAATTTTCAAAGGCAAAGATTTATAGAAATGTGCACTCTGACAGAAAAAAATAATAATAATAAAACCTACAACATAACAGCTCATCCTCCCTCTGAGATGCCATTACATCCGAATCCAACATGGAACGTGCTACCAAACAGAAACACGCCCTGCTCTGCTAATAAGAAGTCTGATAAATGGCCAAAAAAATGCCAGTTACCGCAGAGATATCCGGATGCGTTTCGGACAACACTGAAAAACCCCCTCTCCCGGCACCACGCCGTAATAGCCTGTAGCGATAAACCAGAAAGGCAGACTTTCCACGCACAGCGAAGAAGATGCGTTGGAGAGGACCCAACCAAGATTACCCTGTTGTCATCTAACGAACGGCTCTGAATTTCTGGACCCCTCGTCTCATTCCTCGTCCTTTGCCAGCCTCCCTGAGGGATAACACTTATTACAACACCTCATTTTTGGAACACAGGACAATCTTTCAAACCTTCTCCCTCTTCTCATGAAGAAGCATCACCTCTTTCACCCCTGTTGCGGCAGCTATCTTGTGCAAGTTGGTTTTGGAAATAAGAATATGGAATTGCAGTCATTCAACCATAAAAAAAAAAACCCCAAACAACCCAACATCTCATCAGAATACCCCAACCCACCAAAATCAAAACTCTTCTTGAAGGTTCTTCCAGTGGTACCACCCACCACCATCTTCCAGAGCCTGAAGCTTCCTCTGCTGTTGCCCAAGCAGAAGGAAAACATGCAACAGGACACCGGGCCCGCAGGACAGTGCCAGCGTGGTCAAAATGTGTTACAAATGGGAAGAAAAAGAACCATGAGAGAAATTCCATCACTCACGTTTAGGTAATAAGAGAGCCAAGCAGCTGATACAAGAAGAATCTGGACTTTTTTAAAGAAGCAAGAGGGTCCAACTCAAGAAGAAATGTATTTTGGTTCAGAACTCCATTAAAACAGCACCTTCACTGCGCAAAGGAACAAGGGGCGTTGTAACAAATACGCTTTTCACCCACCTGGATGTACACGTGTAATCACAGCATCAGGGGGCACAGTTAACTGTGACATTAATTCTTTAAAGGGCTTCCAAGAATTGTTAAGCGTTGGCCGCCGTGCCAGTGTATTTAAGGATTTAGTTTGTTTAATGGTTTCTCAGAATGTGGGCTTTTCTTAGAATACAAAGGCAGAGCTTAAGCTCTTCTTCCCCTTATTTCTCAAACCTAAATACAGGTGCTGCAGAACGTAAATTACTGAGTCCTTGAGTTTTTCAGCAATTGTTTGACATTTATTAGAAAACCCCAACGCTCAAAGCCTTCCAGCAACACCCTTTCAAGGCTCACAATACAATCGCTTCAATTCTCCAGCTCAGTTTTCTTAAAGCAGTTGATATTAACAATTCTTCTACAGTTAAATACCTCTAGAGTTAAAGACCGACAAGTTTCTGCCCTTTTCTGTATTTTCACCATTCCGGGACACAAACCTTACGCTGAAGCAAAGAGGTTCCTGGAAATACATGGAAGAGAAAGGAACATTTGAGAAACAGCCAGCTCCTCACCGTTAGATATACTTAAAGAGAATCAGCTGCTACAAGGGCAGAGAGAAGCAAATAAAAATGAAACTCAAAGTCAGTGTTGGCCTCTCTGTCTTCATTCACATCCTCTCTCCATGCCGACTTCGCACTCCATCGCACGCGGCTAAAGGTTTTGGTTACCGCTCTACGCTTCCAAGATATTTCTCTTACAGAAAAAAAGGGGCAAAAGAGCATAAAAAATGATTACTACGTATTGAAATAGAGGTTTGTCCTTTAAAACGGGAAAGGCGATGAACAGACTGTCACGCTCTGTTCTTTACCGCAGAGAATAAGGTTCTCTGTTACGATTCCAAGCGTTCGACTCCGCTTGCGTTGGTCCACAACTGGCAAGACCAAGCCACCGGTTTGGGCCAAGACCTTCCATTTGCAACTGAGCTTTTTAAGACCACGGAAGCTTTCCTAGCTATATCGGAGGGAAGAATTTGGTTCAAAAGCTTCGTCCTTTTCTAGATTTGTTATTGTTTAAGCGTACAGGTATTGTGTGCTCCATAGTGACACGCTTAGAAGACAGTTTTGGGTTTTTCCCCTAGCATACAGCCACCTATTTACGTAACAGTTGTCACAAAACTAATTTTAACGAGAGCTTCAGCTACAGGCTCTAACAACTGCATCTGTAAGGCACATATGTATTGAGTGCGTAAAATAACAACTGCATATTGAACAGAAACCTTTTTACAGGAAGAGACACATAATTCTTTCTTCTAAAAATGATTCCCTGCATGTGGAGAGAACATTTACGGCACATTCAGGAGTTGGGGTTTACGTTGGAAATAGGGATTGAACCATCAGAGACGAGACCAAAGAAGCAGCCGGTGCTGTAACAAAGCTACAAACCTCAGAAAAATATTTTTCTGCAGTCAGTATCTGCCAAAAAAAAGCCATAGATGAAGCTGATATACCTACAGAGGAGACCCATTTCTCTACATGTTTGCGTAAGCACAAAAATCTGTTAAAAATGAGAGTCTGGAGGGTTTTTTCCTCCATTTTTTCTTCCAGTTTGTCAAAGGCTAACGTTTCAGGAATGCAGAGGACAGCATTTTGCCAAGTCATCAGCTGGGACAGCGAAACAAGAAAAGAAAAGAAATCTCTAGGCTCTAAAGACCTGAAATATAGGGCACGACTTTGTTCTACTTGGATTTCATCATCTAAAAATACAAGATGAGTAGAGCAGTGTATCTTCTCTGGAACTTCGCTCCTCTAATAAGCATATCCAGTCTGCTGGAAGCTAATTCTCCACCGATTTCATCATCTCCCGATGGCACCACAAACACACACCTCATTGCCAGGTTGTTGTGAACGGCCGTTTTGGGGTGTGAACTGCTGCTTTAAGCGACTGTTCCCTGAACCCACGTGAAGGCTCAGGCCAGAGGGAAGGTTGGGTAATGGTTTGGGTTGGGAAGGACCTTGAAGTTCATCTCGTTCCAACCCCCCTGCCCTGGGCAGGGACACCTCCCCCCAGCCCAGGTTGCTCCAAGCCCCGTCCAACCTGGCCTTGAACACCTCCAGGGATGGGGCAGCCACAGCTTCTCGGGGCGACCTGCCCCAGGGGATCACCGCCCACACAGCCAAGAATTTCTTCCTTGTGTCCAAGAATCTCCAAGAGCAGCTTTCTGTGCAGAGCTCAGAAAAGCAGAACAGCCCAGAAGTGTCCCACCCCAGCACAGCCTCAGGAAGGGCATCAGACTGCAATTTGGAAAATTGCGCTAAAGGAAGAAAGAAAGAAAAACCCATCAGAGACGGCACTCCTGGTTCCAATTTTTCAACAATGTACTCCATAAAACCACCTCTTTCCCAATACCAACTCCTTCCTAAAACAGTTCTATTAGCGGAGATTTACTATTTTTTTTTCTACATTAGGATATAGAAACTTTCCAAAGGCCAGAAAATCTTGTGCCTATTTATTGAGACTGTGTCCGTCTGAAGCAGTATCACCCAACCCTCTAGAGGGGTCATCCTCCCCGGACAGGGACTAAGTGAAGGACTGTGGTGGAGCCTCACCATGAACGTTCCTTATTCTCCGTGTCTCTGACATAAAGCCAGACCTCAGCAACATCTGCAGCCTGACCTTGGCCACCACCCTGAACACCCATCTGAGAGATCTTGACGGTACTCCACCGTGAAGTGGTGTGCATCAAGAAGAGTGTGGCCAGCAGGTGGAGGGAGGTCATCCTCTGCCTCTGCTCTGCCCTGGGGAGGCCACATCTGGAGTACTGCATCCAGTTCGGGGCTCCCCGGGTCAAGAAGGACAGGGAACTGCTGGAGAGGGTCCAGCAAAGGGCTACGAAGATGATTAGGGGATTGGAACACCTCTCTCATGAAGAAAGGCTTAAGGACTTGGGTCTCTTTAGTCTAAAGAAAAGAAGATTGAGGGGGGATCTTATTAATACCTACAAATACTTAAAGGGAGGGTGCCAGGGGGATGGGAACAGTCTTTTTTCAGTGGTGCCCAGTGACAGGACGAGGGGTAACGGGCACAAACTTGAACATAGGAAGTTCCATCTTAACATGAGAGGGAACTTCTTTCCTTTGAGGGTAGTGGAGCGCTGGCACAGGCTGCCCAGAGAGGTGGTGGAGTCTCCCACTCTGGAGACATTCAAAACCCACCTGGACGCTGTCCTGTGCAACCTGTTGTAGGTGACCCTGCTCTGGCGGGGGGTTGGACTAGATGATCTCCAGAGGTCCCTTCCAACCCTAACATAGAAAACAGAAAAAACCCATGGCCTCAATTATTTTAGTTTTAAGTCAGCTCTGGAAAAAAAAAAACAATTTCTCTTTCCTGAGGAACACAATCATTTCAGAACACAGATGGAGGCATTTTCTTTGGGAAACCATAATGTGGTTATTTCCAGACACCTCTGCTTTGCATCGTAATTGCATTCCTCGGCTTTTGACACTCCAAATTAGAATAAATAAAAAATAAATAAAGGAGGACGTACAGTTTGTGTGATATCACACTGAGCCAGCCAGCTTCACGTCTTCTGTAGCATCCTGAAGACTTGGTGCTGCCCCAGCTCCAAATAAAATATTCCCTTTACTCCTCCTAGTTTCTTTAATAAAATTTTAATTACCCTGAAGGCAGTTACAGCTGCACACAAAGATGGATGCCTCATAATTAATATAACAGAACACCAGGACTATTGTCTAGCCACGTTTTGTAAGTCTGAGAAGACTCTATTGGGCAAAATATTTTGGCAGCCACATTTTTATGTTTTATTTTCTTAAATCGCTGCAAGCGTCAAGAAGCAGGAGCATTTATCACCCCACAAAACCCCATGTGACACGCGGGCAGACTCCTCTCCGGATTGGAAAATTATTTACGTCCAGCTTGCTCTCTCCTAAAAGTCACTCCAGAAAAGCAAAGACATTACTGTCTTGGACAAACACTCTCTGTGCCTTAAGCCCACGGGCTCTTCTACCAGTTCAGTTGTTCTCACGCGTCTGCCAGCCCAGGCTTCGGGACCCATTGATGATGATATCCAATATTTGCAAATGAATCCAACAAGAAGCTTTAGAAATCCATGGGTGAAGGGAGGAGAATAAAACTACATGGAGAACTACCGGTGGAATTATGGAAAAATGGATTACATGGGTTATTTCCAGCGTGGAATACCTTTAAAGAATATTCTTGGTTAGAGCGCAGCTTGGGCTGGCGGCAGCTTTCATTCGGAGGCTGTAGATGACCGAGTCGCGTAAAGTGGTAAGTTCCATCTTAATGACAAGCAATCACATCACAAGCCCCAAACGGTCTCCGTGGCACTTCAGTTGCCAATCTCGACAAGGGTAAAGACTTAGCAGGCCAGGAAAAATAAATTAAAAAAATAAAAAAGAAAACTCAACTCTTCTATCGCCCTGTGTTCACCAAGTGAGAACAAGAATACACTTCACGAGGATGCTTAATTTACTTCGTAACGATTTAATACCTGCTATAAAGTGGACAGAAATCAAGAGAAAGTAAGAACCCAACCACAAACAAACTGCCAAACAAAGAATGAGCTTTTCTTCAAAAACTTTGATGTGGACAGGTAATAAAAACCCCCACACTCCTAGGTGCTTAGGTAGCTAGAAGGAAAAAGTGACTTCTGACAACTTCTTCGGGTTAGCTATTCCTAATATCCCAAGAGAACAGAACTATTTGTAATCAATGGAAAAAACAGCATAAGCAATCCGGCACCAAGATCTAGAAGGTCTCCAAAGCCACAGGTGGTAAAGCCTAGAGCATTGGAACCAGAAATTGCCTTTTGACAGCTAATAACTTAGGATATTTTTCCTAAAATAAAACAAAAATAAAATAAATAGCAGATTCAGCAAGACTAGAAAATAGACAAGAAGATATAGTGTAGTAAATCTGACCGAGAGAGGAAAATGCAGGGCAGGTGTATCAGGAGGCCATGTCTAGGGGTCTACTCTACCCCAATACTACAATTGGATCCACGTCTTGCTTAGTGCTGCACGGACAACTTAAAATACTATTGCCCTAAAAACGATTCAGACATGAAAATTCTGTACGGAAGAAGCAGGGACAAAATGAAACACTAGCATGAAGTCAGTTATTAAGGTAGCCTCTATCCAACTACTTCAATCCCATTCCCATCTACACATTTAAGAGCTTCTACTCCACTCCACTGAGACCTCTACTCCACTCTACTGAGACCCCATCTGGAGTACCGCATCCAGCTCTGGAGTCCCCAACACAAGAAGGACATGGACCTGCTGGAGCGTGTCCAGAGGAGAGCCACGAGGATGATCCCAGGGCTGGAGCACCTCTCCTATGAGGAGAGGCTGAGAGAGTTGGGGCTGTTCAGCCTGGAGAAGAGAAGGCTCCGGGGAGACCTTATTGCCACCTTTTAGTACCTAAAGGGGCCTACAGGAGAGCTGGGGAAGGACTTTTTACTGGGGCACGTAGGGACAGGACGAGGGGGAATGTCTATAAACTGGAAGAGGGCAGGTTTAGATTAAACATTAGGAAGAAGTTTTTCACTTCGAGGGTGGTGAGGCACTGGCCCAGGTTGCCCAGAGAGGTTGTTGAGGCCCCATCCCTGGAGGTGTTCAAGACCAGGCTGGAGGTGGCCTTGGGCAACCTGGTCTGGTGGGAGGTGTCCCTGCCCATGGCAGGGGGGTTGGAACTTGTTGATCTTCAAGGTCCTTTCCAACCTAAACCATTCTATGATTCTATGATTCTACTTTGCAGCGTATTGAAACAAAAACACGTGTGCTCAGAAGTTGGGCAGATTTTTGAAATAAGGTGAAATTACAGCAAAGCCCAATAGCTCAAGGCATCAAGAGAGCTAAGATGATGCCATTTGTTGAGAAAACCGTCCATCACCTGTGCTTTGCATGGAATGACTCCTGATCATTTTTAAAGGGAGTTTGAACCATATAGTTCATATGGTTTCTATCTGAAGGGACGGTTTTCCTTAGCTCCTTTTCTTACCAGGACTGTGCTGGTTTAACCTTAAGCACAGACCAGATGTAAGGAGACCTGGGTGCCAGAGGACACTTCTGAAGGGTGACCTCAGCTCCGTTGTGTCTCATCACTGAAGGGATCATTCTCCCAGGAGCAGCTTCTTGCTGAAGTATCTTGTTCATCAGCTGGGAATGAGAAAGTGCTATATTCAGGCATTACTTGGCTTTTCAAACTGCCAGAGCAATGATCATAGAATCACAGAATGGTTTAGGTTGGAAGGGACCTTGAAGATCATCCAGTCCCCACCCTGCCCTGGGCAGGGACACCTCCCCCCAGCCCAGGTTGCTCCAAGCCCCGTCCAACCTGGCCTTGAACACCTCCAGGGATGGGGCAGCCACAGCTTCTCGGGGCGACCTGCGCCAGGGACTCACCACCCTCAAAGTGAAGAATTTGTTCCTAATACCTAATCTAAATCTCTCCGTTTCCAGTTTGAAGTGATTCCCCTCGTCCTGTCAAGCCCCCTGTGATGCCCTATGAGCGCCTGGCCTCTTGTCAATGTGCTGCTACACTTTGCTCCCTTCTGCCTCTCCATATTCATGAGAGAAATGCACTCCAGCACACGGGTCTAAATAAATCTAGCTCTCAATAAGTCTTCCTACCTGGGGTGAGGCAGCTGATTTAAGCTATTCCTGAGCTGTCAGTGGAAACAACTCAGATCTTTGGGCTAGACATCTCAATCCTGTTCTTCCGAGGAAAGCCAGGCCCCCGAAGCATACAGAGCGCCGCATCTCCAGTCCTAAATTGCAGCATTCCCCAGCAAAAAACTTTGGTAAATTTAGGTCACCTTCTCTGCCTTAAATCAGCTGTAAGTTATTTTAAGACCCAAATATTAGACGCACTGTGTCTATATTAAAGTACCCACCTGCGTACCCAAAGCCGTAGACAATACAATTGCTTAATACAAGCGCGGTCCCTACTGTGAAATGATGATGCAAATCTTGGTGGCATTAAAAAAAGCTAAAATTTGCACCCTTTATTCTGCCCGACATAGCAGGACACGAGCAGGTCTCTGCTGGGTACTCTGATTTCAGTCTGGTATTCTTTTGCCGGTGTAGATATTTGACAATCTAAATGCATTTTACATGGAGAAAATAAACAAAAGGAACAGGATTAGTGAAAGCCTGAAGACAAACGGAGGTCAACATCTTCACAGTGGCTGACTCAAGTTCCACTCTGATGTATTATAATGTGCTTGAAAGGTGCCTTTTAAGTGGTTTTCTGTTCTTGTTCTCTCCATTTTATTTGTTTCTGAAATACGTTCTATCACACTTCTTTTCCTCTGTTCAAAAATTTCTCAGAAGCTGAAGAAAGACAATGAGGTTTGACAGCTCAAGAACTTTACACGGATTAAAAAGCCACCTCAGAACTGAGTCAAGGCTGAACTCAGATAAGAAGAGGCCGAAGGGAGCTGCGTGAAAAGGAATACCTAGTATTTCAAAATTGACATTCACCTAGAATATTTTTCTGATTCTTTCTGACACCACTCAAAAACCCGATTTGTCTAAGACCTGCCATACTGATTTCGTCATCTTGGTTGGAGAGAGTTGTTTTTTTTAATTCACTGACAGTTACTGAGTGAGTTACAGCGGGGAAAACATAAAGACCAGTGTCAAATGACTTTAGGGGTACCATAAAATCAATACGATGGATAAAGTTAGGAGGCTGCTTGATCCAGCAGCCCTGTGGCACCTAAAGGGAAAGGTTCCTCTTCCTCCTCTTCGTCTCCTGACCATGTAGTACTGAGCTCTGCATCCGACAGATCCTCTGTGAACCCGTTCAACTCAACCCAACCCCACCTGCATCCTCCCCACCAACCCTCCAACACTTCTGGCAAGGCTACCTCGTAAAATCAAGGAGCAACAAAGCAAGGAGGAAGGGTGTGGAACCACACAAGTACCAGCGAGATCACCTTCAGGCAGCAGCAAGTGGTTGAGATGATTCAACAGTCTTGCCTAACTTTAAGATGACGAGGGAAGAAGGCTCTCGCTGACAGAAGACAGTGGTTATTACACACAGATTTCCACCTCGCCTTTCTGCCCGAGGTCACCATTCCCACAGGAGACTCGGCAGAAGCTAGCGTTTGCCAGCGCTTCAGCGGCATGCTAAGTTAATACAGAATACAGGCGATGTCCATTTAACATATCGGGCCGTGAGTCATAGCGGCTAAGACACATCCACTCTTTCACGATCCCACCGGCAAGCGAGAGGGATCGATGGTTAAAGGCAGTCATGTGTCTAAATGCTTCACAAAGAAACGCAAAGCTCACCTGACACAGAGACATGGGCGCTCACCTTTTGCCATGCTTGCAAAAATAATAATAATTTAAAAAAAAAAAAAAAATCAAAACCCCAACTTCTTCCCAAACCCTGCTAAGAAAGTCCAGAGAAACCACCAAAAGAACAGAATTAATCTGGTCTCAAAGACAAGGTCATTTGATGTAATCCGTAACACCTGTAATCTGCTGGATGAAGATGAAGGACAAGTTTCAAGATACCTTCAAGGGTACATTTTTAACCTGTTTGGGGAAAACCTAAATTCCACGTGATGCAGGCCTGAGGTTGTGTGTAACCGAGAGCAAGGCTGCCTCCCTACAGTTCAATAACGAGTCCCTTTAATCAACACCACCAGTACGAACTTAACTGTTCCTTTAGACAAACGACAAAGAGCAGGAAACAAAGAACAAATAAACAAGAGAAAAAGCAGCTCAGAATCCCTAAAGCATAAAAAGACCATTGTCTGGGTCCGGTTTTGGCCAGGAAGCTCAGCAGGTCTGGACACACCTCCTCAATTTCACCACTGGGTTACTTGGGGAAGAGTATCCAAAAATCACTTGATGAATCAGCCAAAGCGTTACTGTCCGAACTCCGGTCCCTCCTCACGTAAGTTCCTAAACCACACTTTTATGGGACTTTTCACGTGACTGACCAGAGAAGCAGCTTTTCTAGTGTTTTTTATAACCACTGTATTAGCAGCTGACCTCTCTACAGTCAGATGAGACAACAGAAATGTAGCATGGAAGTCATACCACGAAGAACGTTGACTGAAAATGCTTTACATGTTCAGGCGGCCCAATGACTCATTTGTGGTCATTTCGCTGCATCTGCCACAGAGAAACCAGAAAATGTTTCAGCTTATTTATATTAAAAACAAGAAGTCCAGGAAAAATGAAAAGCACAGAAAGTTCTTGGCATTTGGAGCCACCCGGCAGCATCTTTACCGTGGTGACCAGATAACTAGCTTCCTAACCCAAAAGCCTCCTACGGACAGTGTCTGGGCACCACCTTCCCGTAATCGTCAAAGGGCGTGAAACCCAAAATAATTCTTCAATCTGTCCAGCAAAGCTGCGTACTGCACAGCGTGTTTCAGAGGCAATGCCCTGTCTCAAAGAAACTGATTCCGCTTTACGAGAGTCCCACAAAAATTACATTTATAAGCAATAAACTTCAGAATTTCAGAGTTGGAGATTTATGCCAGGCACTTTTATGGATGTTTGAGTCATCACCAATTTAAAAAAAAAAATAATTACGTGTTTTAGAATTATCTAATCTATTTTTTCATTTGGGGGGTTGTTGCCTTTTAAAAGCTCCGAAGATATCCTGGAACAGCGTGAGCACAGCGGGGAGCAAACTCTTTCCACACCCAACTGCTCCTTCCTATCCTCTCCGGATACGTTCACCCTTCCCTTCAACTCCTTGGATGTCCGGAAACGAGTCCCGAAGACCGCGTCGGACCGGGGTTTATACGGGATGGTGGAAGAGCATGGGTGTGAGAACTAGCGGGTCGGTTGGCCGGCGTCCAGGCAGGAAGCAATCTGGAGCGTGGAATAATTCTGCAGAGACACACGAGCGTTTCGGGAGACAGAGCTGGAACGGCACAAGGTGTTATGGGGAGAGACACCAGATGAAAAAGCTCTCCTGAAGCATCCAGCGGGTTATCGTTTCATCAGTCTTGTAATTGCAAATGGTCTTCAAACAGCACTGAGCAAATACAGCACAGAGCATGCGCTAACCATCCATCCACCCTCAGATCTGCTTGTCAGAGATAACGGACATTGTCTCGTTTCGTAAATAGAAGTACAGATAGCTAAAGCAATTTGCCCAAGGTCATCTTAAAACCACAAGTTCGGAGAGTCACGTGAAGATTTTCTCTTCCTCTTCCCTACTTCCCTGTTTCTGAAAGTCTCTTCCTACCCCAGAGATTAGTGGGAGGTTTCCATCCTCGACAATGAGAGTTTACAACCCTTATTTTTCGCTCTGCCGTTTGGGTGAGAACCTATGCTTGCACATCCGGTCTTAAACCCACAGTGAAGTACGGACCACAGCAAAATCCTTCTTGTCTACCATTTCACAAGTCAACTGAATGCCACAGAAAGAAAAGTCTGTCAGTGCTGCGTTCAAGGCTCAAGAGCAAGCCAGGAAAACAGGAACGGGAGTGGGTTTTGTGGAAGCCTCCTTCCACCAGGAACCACCACTTCAGCCCTTCTGGGCCTGCTGGCGACAAAGAACGAGCGATCCCAAGCACCTCCCTTGAAGCAGTTCCCTTCACAGGGACAAACATCACTGCAGCAACTCTGGTTCGCTTCTCTTTTTTTTTGTTGTTTTTTTTGTGGGATCAGAAAGCAACTTCTGCGTCACTGCACTTCTGCTGTTTGGACCATCTGAAGGTATCTGGAGGTCTCGAAACCCGTGTACACGCACCAGTCCTAATCTGCAGTCAGGCAGCTTTTCTCCAGCCTACATATGCACAGGCGAACCAGCAATAAGCCTTCTGGGCTCTCTTACGTGTACTGCCTTTGTCTGATCTTGTTTGTTCCGTAACCACAGAAACAGTTTTAAAAACTAGATGAGCAGACACACAACCTTCAGAGACCAAAGCTTGGGGCTTTGTTTCCATTTAGAAAGACCCATTTGGCACCCACTCATCTGCTCCTCTCTTTGTTAACGCTGCCGGATGAAGGATGCACTTACCTCTTAAGACGCTCCTCTTGTACGCGTTCCACGCAGACCTGCTTTAAGGAAAAACGCCTCTTGTTCTCCTGCGCGACAGCTATCCAGCTCCCCGCGCTGCCGCAGACCTTCCTGGAGACACACCATAGCTTCGGATACAACCTCACCCTATTTTACAGCGGAATTCGTTTACCGGCCGTCACGCAGCCATCATAAATCCAAAAGCTGGAACGTGAAGATTGCAGCACATGACACCAAAAAAAATGCCATTAATAAAAGCCCACCCCACTTTAACCGCGGCTTCCCCCTGCAACCGAGCTCTTTTGGCACCCACGGCACGCATAACGCTGCTCTTGATATCGGTAACAAAGCAGACTGCGACCATACAAACACATTCGTCTCCGCAACACCACTCGCTCCTTTAATACTTTGCCATGCAAAACCGTCCTGGTTGCTGAAGGGTCCCCAGAGGCCCGTTCCAGCCTCCCTCCCCTTCCCCGCCTCGTCCCTTCGCACAGCCACTACTACTAAAACAGCCTTCGCTACACAGATGGCTCCTCTGCACTTCTCCTCTGCCTCACGAGCGACGGGGATCAACCATAAGAATTTCAAGTGAGACTTGAAACTAGTTTAGATGTATGTTTTTTCCCCCCCTCCTTTTCTTTTTACGCTTACTGCTGTAGCGATTTGGACCATATTCAGCTTAAACGTTACGAGCCGCAGTCTGTACGAAAGGTATTTACAAAATAAAGTTTGGGTGCAAAGCATTTCCCGGTTCGTTATCGTGTCCTCATGGTATCTTTACGCTCATCAGGAACAGAGTTCCCAATCGAAGTGATGAGCCTGCACATGGCGGGGTCCCGTCCTCGCATTCGTCGTAGGGCCAGAGCCAACGTAATCATCATTTTCACACGTGGCCTGACACAACTCCTTTGGAGACCAGCAGAGAGGATCTCCCAAAATATTCTCATCCCACCTGACAACTAGAAAGCCAGAGACACGCAAGCCACCATCCCTGAGACAGTGAACAGTGAAGGGTGGCGACCCAGGAAAAACAAAAAATCCTCTTTTCTCCCTCTCTTTTCCTCTCTCCCTTCCTCCAGATGTTGACCAAGACACAATTTATCTGTTTGAAAATCATCTGTTCTGGGCAGAGTAGCAAACTAGCTGTTCCGCAAATGGAAGAACACTTAAAAATTAACTGAGGAGTCACCAGCAAGGAATATCGGTCAATACAGAAAAGGAAGAGCGAGCGATTGAACGGGCGCTGCTGAATGCGTGAAGAGAAATCTCTGGGTGATTTTTCACTTAAAAAATAAGACAAGATGCACATAAACAACTGGGTAAAAAAAAAAAAAAAAAAAAGAGAGAGCAAAAACGCTTTGGATTTTGAAAGTTGAATACCCCATGGTTGTTTCTGAAAATTCATACAATGACTGGCTTTTACCCTGGCTTGGGCGTTCAAGGATTTCTCCACCATTATTCCTCCGTGCTGCTCCTCAGCCTTCCAGCAGTATAAACATGTGAAGCAGCCATTGCCAAACTCGTCAAAGTAACAGCACCGAACCACGCTGTTAATTTCGTCTTTTCCCAAGAGCCAGAAGTTGGCACCGTTAGCCTGAATCGCAGGAACCGATTCTCCGCACGACCTAAAGGAACCACAAAGCAAGACGGGAGTCAGCGGCGCTCGCCGCCGCGAACCCACATAGGCGCCGCCACCGTTGCTCAGAAAACTCAAACGATGTGGTACGCGCCGCGCTCTGCGCTCCAGCGGCATCTGTACTCAGGGGCTGAAATATTTCAGAAAGAAACATTCACGAAACGAATTTGAGGGAGTTTACAGGTTTTGCTTTTTCGGAAAAAAAAGCAGCAGACGAGAGCGGGTTGGCGAGGCGAGAGGCTCACAAAAGATGCACTCAAAAACCGGGACGATCACCCCGAGTGCCCGGGCACTAAACATTTTGCATAACGCCGTGTCGCCGCACAGGGCGGGAATGAATGCAGCAAATGTGTACACAGGGACAGACGCAGCCTCGCTTCCCAAGGAAGCCTATTTTAATTATAATGGTTGCCACGGTTACTTTAATTCCATCATCGCTCCAAGTAGTCTCACAACTCCAACTCCACACCACTAATCAGGAACCTTGCATAACATTAGCACTGAATAACCCAATTTAAAACAAGTTGAAAGCCTGGATTATTGCAGAGGATGTTGACGCAAAAAGAAGGAAGAAAAAAATAAAAAGGGAAAAACACAAAACTGCTTTGTTCAAGGAAGCGCTTCTCCTGTATCTGTTTCCAGCAAGCGCTTGTCGTTCTTATCCACGTGGAAGCTATGGGTGAGCCCAAGCCAGGGCAGAACCCAAATTAAATACTATTTTATTGAGTCAAACATGATCCTCTCAATTTTCCTATAGAGGAAAAAATGAAGGAAGTATAATGACATCGTATAAAGTCAAAGGTGCTGGAAGAGTTCCTCTTAGTTATTGGGAGAAGAAAACAGCACAGCAACTGTGGAGCATCAAACACGGAAAGTTCGGCACAAGACTCTACGAGCTGCAGGAAGAGGTTTCAAACTGCAACTTCTAAGTTTCTTCTTTGACCGCTGCCCGTAGCACAGCTGGCAAAGCCACATGGAACATATTCCTGTAATTTAAACACAGCTGTAATGAGCAAAGCCGACCTTAGTCTAGACAAAGAAACTCCCTGAAAGCTATTCTAGTCTTCCTTTTGGGCTTCTGGTCTATAAAATTAGTTAAGAGGTACCGGTCTAGGAAGAGATAAACGCAGATAAACACTACACTGTTCCAGGTGTAGTCCTTAAGCAATTCAAACACCACAAACGTCTCAGCACAGGACAAGTGAGCCCATTAGGATGTAACTCTTCCCGCTGAACAAAGCCAGCCTGGATCCTCTCTCCAGGAATTTTGAAAGCAGGACTTGGGACCGAGGCCTTCCAGAGGCACCCATCTAGTGGGCAATTACCAGGATAGTAAAGCCAAATACATTTTTTCTCTCTATTAAAATACAAAATATTGTCTTCTTCACGTAATTTTTTTTTTCTCCCTCACAACCTTTGCTCACCAGAATTTCCCCTGGACCTACAGCATTTATGTCCGTACGGACCCCAGGTACAACAGGGTGAAGCTCCATTTCTTACTCCGGGAAAGCGTAGAAGACGTCACATTTCTCCTTCCCAACCTTAAATGTCCAAATCCCAGCACTTTTCCCAAAGGCAAAACAAGGAGCAGCAAAATCTGGCTTTCGGTGGCGTCAGCTTTGGTGATTTACCCTGCAGACCGTTTCCTGTAGAAGTCACATACAATCCCGTGTTAGCTTTAAAAGGGGCGGCAGAAAGAGAAATTTTCCCACAGTTTGCGATATCTCATTAGAGATAAAGTAGACACAGAAGCCGCACACACGGTCCTCAGCTCATGAAAAATTACCAGCACAGTCCTAACCGACTTCAGCCTGGGAACCCTTTGAGATAAGAGTTTGTGCCGCACTCTCAAGGCGCTCCTTTGACTCAATTCCTGCACAGTGAACAACGGAGGCTTTCAAAAAGATCAACTACTTCACCGTGCCCCACAGAATCCCATTTTCTACAGTATCTTCCAACTCCCGTGGCTAGGGATGAATCGCGGGGATCAAAACCCGCGGAAACAACTGAGCAAAATGCCTTCTCGTTTGATAAATGAAGCACAGAGGTGAAAGCTGGAAGAGTCTGCAATGTGACGCCTTCAGTTAGCAAACCCCAACGAAGAAATTAAATAGCATTTCTAGAATGTGCAGATACCACTAATTTGATGGGAGTTGTGAACACCAGCAGCACTGGGGAGGGTACCCAGTACGGCAGGACGCTGCTCCGGCAAGGAGATGCAACAGTAGTTTAATAGATTTCCCCTCCCACAACTCTCGTATTGAAGCCTAATTTGTTCTGCTTGTATTGTGCTCATCTATGCATTATTTAAATCCATTACAAAGTCAAACAACAAAAATCAGGGATAGTCTGGTATTCAGCGCTTCTTCCACTGTTTATTTTGTTGCTCGGTTATTCTCCTCTCCAGAGTTTTCTGGGTTTTTTTTGGTTTTGGGGTTTTTTTTTTTCCCCACCAGCTAAAATTCACGCTTACATTAGGAAATAATGATTACGGCAGGAAAGCTAAGGTGGTAACAAAACCAACCCCCCCACACCTCGTCTATTTTAGCTCGAAATAAGGTTTTTCCGTGCAAGACTGCGGATATTTCAGCAATACTAAACAGTACTGCAGTCTAAAATACCTTCATTCCGAGCTGCAGCTCTCCTGTCGTCAGTCTCAGTGGCGGCAGGTGAGATCTCAACATCCATCAGAGCACAAGAAATAGATCACAGCGGTACTAATAAAGCAGAAGCAGAGGGAATAGCTAATATTCGTGCGGAGCTCAGGCACGCAATTAGTGCTTTGCCACTCGATAGCTAGGAATCTTTCACTTCTGGCCGCGGATAAAAATCATTTCTAGCTCTAACAGGTTAAGTTACGATGACTTTTAATATTTGATGCAAACACAGAAAAAGGAAACCTGTTTGGCAGGATGCGAGCTCGAGGATACGGAAATAAAGTCACTGCGTGATGAGAAGAAAGTGTTGCTTGTTTGGCCTTCCCAGCAGCGCTGAGCCCAGAAGGCCATGGGTTATGGATAAGGAAAATAGCTGGATAAAAGCTGACAGAGGAAACAGGGAAAGAGAACAGCATTAGCTGATATTCCAGTCCTCGGGAGCTGCGTTCTGACACGAACGCCTCAGCACTGCAGGTCCTCTTACCAAATCCTCTCTCCAGACCAGGAGATCAACCCCACTGGGTAACCCACTCCTTTGCAAGCCAAGACCTTCAGTCTCCATACTCACAGAATCACAGAATGGTCAGGGTTGGAAGGGACCTCTGGAGATCATCTAGTCCAACCCCCCTGCCAGAGCAGGGGCACCTCCAGCAGTTGCACAGGACGGCGTCCAGGACAGTTTGGAATGGCTCCAGAGTGGGAGACTCCACAACCTCTCTGGGCAGCCTGTGCCAGTGCTCCACTACCCTCAAAGGAAAGAAGTTCCTTCTCATGTTAAGATAGAACTTCCTATGTTCAAGTTTATGCCCATTACCCCTCATCCTGTCACTGGGCACCATTGAAAAAAGACTGCTCCCATCCCCCTGGCATCCTCCCTTTAAGTATTTATAGGTATTAATAAGATCCCCCCTCAATCTTCTTTTCTCTAGACTAAAGAGACCCAAGTCCTTAAGCCTCTCCTCATATAAGAGGTGTTCCAAACCCCTAATCATCTTCGTTGCCCTTTGCTGGACCCTCTCCAGCAGTTCCCTGTCCTTCTTGAACTGGGGAGCCCCGAACTGGATGCAGTACTCCAGATGCGGCCTCACCAGGGCAGAGTAGAGGGGGAGGATGACCTCCCTCGACCTGCTGGCCACACTCTTCTTGATGCACCCCAGGATACCATTCGCCTTCTTGGCCGCCAGGGCACATTGCTGGCTCATGGTCATCCTGTTGTCCCCCAGGACTCCCAGGTCCCTTTCCACAGAGCTGCTCTCCAGGAGGTCACCCCCAACCTGTACTGGTGCATGGGGTTATTCCTCCCCAGATGCAGCACCCTACACTTGCCTACACTCCATCTCCTTCAGTTTTATACTCCTGTATCAGGAAGAGGATGAAAACGGGTCAGTTGAGTGCACCAGCGAGCGAGCTGCACGCTAATGTCTGTGATAAGGGGCGTTAGCACATCGACACCCTGCCATTGTCAGGCTCCTGGTGGCATCTGAAGAACTTCAAGAAGGATGAACAGCAGCTTTGCAGATGATTGCACCTGCTTCCTTCGAAGCGCAAAGGCAATACGGACGCTGCGGTTCCAAGGAAGCCGTTTCTGCGCCAACCAATACCTGGTGGGGGTTGGCATCAAGGATGACATTGGGAAAGCGACTTCCCAAAGGGACTATGAAAAGGTTGAGAACACAGGCACGTCCTTGGTGGAGTGGAGACAAGAGGCCTCGTGCACGATGAGAGAGCCCTTGCATAAGCCACCAGGAAAACGACCTTTGCGGCAGTATTCTGGAAAGAGAGTAATGGAACCAGATGGTATTTGTCCAAAATCAGATGAGGACACAGTAACTGACAGCTACGAGGAAAGCCTGGACTGGCTTCTGCTGCACAGATGGCCCTTCCAAACCCTCTCAGATGCTCTTCCCTTCTGAAGGACGGGCAAAACCTGGACACAGACCGGCAGAGTGCACTCAGGCAACACCTTTGCAATCTCGGCTGCCAAAAAGGCCATTTCCACTAATGTTACTTAAAGGAACCGAACAGTTACATTCAACTACTGAGGTCAAATAAGAGTACTAACTCTGCCCTTCTCGAAGACACATAATTATTTTCCTTGTACGGCTTTCAAAATGAGACCAAACTAGGTTCACTTTAAAGCTCCAAGAATCAGTCCCTACTTTTTCCCTAAAAAAAATAAAATAAATCTTAAAATTACACATAAAAAAATAATGTCACACATTAAAAAAAAAAAAGGCAAACCCACAATGACTGTTTGCTTCTTGACACCTTTACCCCCTTTCAGATCTAAAGAATTAAGCATCTTTTACTGTGTATAGAAGGAACGAAACACAGGCTTTGACCCCAACTACGATAACGTCTTGAAATTTACTTTATTTTCAGGTTGGTGCGATCCAAAAGACAACGCATTTCTAACAGGTTTGCAAGCCGGAGGATGGGCTGGAGTCGTGTTTTAACTTCACAAAGAGGAAGTATTGCCTGACAGCCAGCAAAAAAAGCCAGACCCTCGCACAGCTCACCTCTTGGACCAACCTGCTTGTTTCTCCTCCCCTCTCCCGGCCGGTTTGAAGCACAGCGGCGTGCCATATCGCGACTCTACGTCTTGACTTTCAAAAGCAGTCTAGCAGAAGACTAATTCTCCAAACCGTTCCGGCAAACGTCACTAAGTCCTGTGAACTTCTCACCTCCTCGGCACCCACACCGCATGGCGAAGGCAAGCGTCCACCGCGCAGCACCCGGGGCATGAAATAAAGCGACAGTTCACCAGCTATTGACTTGGCAAGTTCAGGCAGAAGCCGCAAGTGGCTCATCACAGTCAAAAAAAAAATAAAAATGATACAAAAAATAACAGGTACACTCAGTGTCTCTGAAATATTACTGCTTGCCTTCTGGCCTTCGGCCCGGTTCACCGCCTCTACAGCCCACCGCCGCCTCCGAAGCGGCCAAGGGAAAGCCGAGCAGACGAAGGGAGCACGCCAACGTTCTCATTTCTATCCCATCTTTCATCACGGGAAGCCAAGTATCAGCCTCAACGTACTTGCTAAAAGCACACAGAAGTAACAACATCTTATGCACCTGAATCAAACCTTCGAGACAACCAACTACTTTTTACGTTACTTGAAAATAAAAAGGATTTTATTATCTACCCTTGTAATGCACGAACAGCAGATAGCAAAGCTGGAGTGGGATTCAATGCCACTGAAGAGGAGAAAAATTACAGCGGTGCAGCATTACAGAAAGCCACTTCAATTAATACCTAACTGGTTGATGTGAAACGCTGGGAATTATGGCAGTAATCTCTCATCCCAGAATGTAGAAGGGTTTTTTTAAAAAAAAAAAAAAATAAAATCCACATCAAACACACGTTAGTGCGTCCTGCAAACAATAAAAATGATCTTAGCCGATACCGAAAAGGCTCCAAGCAGATTTCCCCACCTCCATAAACACTAAAGCTATGGAAAGAACACCAAATCTGAGCCAACAAGCTTTTGGGTAGCTGGAAGGAAAGCTTGCTGGGAACAGATACCAGCATGAACTGCAGTAAGCTGTTTTCCTAAATTGGTCCTTGAGTCATTTTATGGGAACAGTCCATTCCCTGGTTTTTCTCACATAACTTCAGGATTAAACGTCCATCACTTCACCTCTGCAAAATAATAACAAGCAAAGCTTCCTAACTGACAGACGAAAGCACGTTCATACTACTTCTATTTTTAAATACTTGCTTTCGGAATGAAATTTGAAATAGAGTGGTTCAGCAGTTCTGGGTAGCTAACTAATTTTTCAACCGACTTTCCTCTTCTTTCTGACACTCATGAAAAATGCAACTGGCTGCCTATTTAAGGCTCTGTCAGAAGGAAAAAAAAAATAAAAAAAAATACCTGGAGTTCCGACATTGCCACCCCTGCAATTTAAAGTAAGGTCTGCACACTGCAGCATTTGAACGTGTCACATAGCAAAATGCTAAAAATGCTTTTACAAGAATATTAAGGCTGGAAAGCTGACCGAAAACGAAGAATCACAGAGGTCAGGTCATTCACTCAGCCTGAAGTCACACACGCGGCGCGTAAGCGCACATCAGTGGACAGGACGCGGTTTCAGGGTTGGACTTTGCCGATGCTTTGCTTCCCCCGTTGGGGAGCTGCAAAGTGCACAGAGAAGGAGGCAGGAGACGCCAAGAAGAACAGGGGCTTTTGGTTCGGCTGCTAAATGCTGGCCCGCGTAATTAAATTCTATATTTTTCTTTGCCAAAATTGCTATAGGCAAGTCTACGCAGGCAGGTGCAGACAGACTGGAGCTTAAGCTGGATGGATGGAAGCCAGTGCTGGCCCAGAAGCGGCACAGCGGTGGTGTCGGCTCACGCACAGCGCTGTGCTGAGACATCCCAAAGAGAAGAAGACACTGAGTGACTCATATCTGACCAATTCGGCATGTGCAGAGCAAACCTGGGTCTGCCTGCATGTGTTAAGGCACGTCTTCAGCAACACGAAGCAAGACACCCTCAGTAAACTTTTCACATCTGGCCATTAACTGTACGAGCATCATCTTGTCATGGCTCCTGATCCAGAACTTAGAGAAGTGCTGAGCCCCCAACAGCTCCAACCGAAGGCAGGGGGAACCATGCCTCAATGATGGAGTACTATTTAATAACGACACAAAGGTCAGACCGTCTCCACTTCATAGCGGAAACTTCAAATATATTGACGAGTGGTCTTAAATTCAGTGCGTCAATACCACAGCTACAAACCTGAGATGAAGCCGTGCTACCTCGCAAAAGCTGCAACGTACTTTACAAAGCGTTCCAGGGCTACGGTGAGCTTCTCGAGGGCACAGAGGAACGTTAATTCTAGGCTCTCACCCATTCCTTGCTTCTTCTAGAGCACTCCAACGTTACATTTGCAGAAAAGCCTTTCATCTCAGACATAGAAAGAACACAAGCATGACCACATCACTCCATTCTCAGAAAGGTCCCTGCAAACGTCATCCACTTCAGGGAACTGTTCGGCTGGTCACCGAGTCTTCTGGAAAGCCACACGAAAGCCTCCGCTCTCTTGAACCTCTATTTCATTTGAGACATCTGTGCCTATTTCTACTATAATAAAAATAAAAAAAAAAATATTTCACTACATAGCTATATCAGTACGCATGTATTTTCCAATAACAATACTATAACAAATTAAAAAGCAGTTAAAGGTTCTCTCTACAGCGCAAATTGTATGAAAGCTCATACTTAGGGAGAAGCGTTGTACATCAGGACGTCAATTTAATCAGCCCCACGTACACTTTTACAGAATAAGAAGTAACAACGTCTGATCATTCTCAGCCGCCTTCATTCTACGAATCGTGTTTCAGAGTAAGCACAGGCCAGACAAGCCGCGCCTACGGAAAACATGAAGTTTCAAAGTCTCGTTAGGAAGCCAGTAGTTCATCAGCAGCTCCGTCTGCAAGGCTGAATTCCTGCTCTGCACAATTTTTGACGCAAAAAAAGCCAAGCCGACATACTTAGATAACATTGGCCTTCCCAAAATATAACTGGAAACAAAAAAATACCAAAAACCCGCTGTTTTCTAAGGGTATTCGGTACACAGCGAGTGGGCACAGGCATGACAGCAATTTACTGCTTCAAGGCCTTAAGCAGGGAAACGGTCAGTTGAGAAGCAGTCTCCAAAAGGAAAAAAAGTTAATTTCTTTTAAAATATTTGACCTCAAAGCTCCCTGAAGAGCTGTTACTTCATGTTCCTCAGTCTTATTTTCCTCACTTACTGCCTTCTCCCATTTCAGAGTTTGGATTAAGCTGAAAGCCCAGAAAAGTCTTCCGTTGAATCCAGTACACGCGCACCAAATTTAGGTTTCCAGAATCTGCCTCTCCCCGCTGGCCGCAGCAGACCCGCGAGCCGACACCGCAGAGTTTCTCCACGGCTGCACAATAAAAGGGAGTAAACAGAGTTTACTAAAGCTTCACTCCTTTTCCCCTCATCGCAATATTTCCTCTCAATCTCGAGAAGATTGCTTCTAACAGAAGACCGGACTGCTGCTGCAACTAAAAATACAAACAATTTTTCCCTTTCTGTTTGCAGCCTGCATCAGCCACTGACAGCGACCGCTCCTGTGGAACTCCGGCTGTACAACTCCCCCCTTACATCGGTATTTACAAACTTTCTATCAAGAAAGACCCTGAACCGACACTGGTAGCCGTTTGGTAAGAAATGAACTTAATTATGGCTTCTCTAGGCTGAAATTGAGGCAACTTCACTGGGATTTTTTTTTTTTTTTTTTTGCTACAAATGCCTTTAACTGCAGACCCGAGCATGGAGGATTTTGTGCAAGAAATATTTAAAGCTTATTTTATCCTTACTTCACCCTTTTCCCCCCAGTCAGTTTGTTGCTCATTTGAAGCCCTAGCACCTAACACTTTTGCTGGGATGTAAAGCAAAGCAGCCTCCAGTATTTTTTATTTAGAAGCTGGGCCTTATTTCACAGAATGGTTTGGGTTGGAAGGGACCTTAAAGGTCATTGATTTCCACCCCCTGCCCTGGGCAGGGCCACCTCCCACCAGCCCAGCTCGCTCCGAGCCCCGTCCAACCTGGCCTTGAACACCTCCAGGGATGGGGCATTTTTCAGGCTGTCTCTCTTCCATTCCTCATTCAGATTTTGTAACTTGCCTATAGCTCATCTCTCTACAAAGGAATTTAACGGGACGCCAGCCATCGCACTTCAGGGAGGAGGTTTCCTTCACATGACTGAGGTTGTACTCTTGGATCTCTGGCTCAAATCTGCGAAATTGAAGAAGAAATTAAATTAAGTGGCTCATTTTTGTACCCTACCACTGCGGTAGCTCTGCAGAACATTTGGAGCATTTCTATCCTTTCAGTCTTTAGTTTTCTTCAAATTTAAGCAATGCTGCGGGTCACTCAGGCCTACAGAGAAATCTGCCTACTATCTCCGCGCTACCCAGCTGATTCCTTTCTTTCAAGTTTTACCTCCATCTCTTCCTTCTTTGAGTTAAATCATCACGTTGTTTTACAATTCACCGGACGGAGTTAAAAAGAAAACCTGAAAGGTCAAACGTGGCTCCGAAAGTCATAATTGCTTTACCTCGCTCATCTTTCAAGCGTCAAGTCAGCGCCAAAGCTAAGACTACGCTTTTAATTGCTTGTAAATTCAAATACCGGGTTTCTGTCCCTCCAGGAACGATACAAACACAAAGACCATTATGTGTTTCAACGTTTTTTGGTTGGTTTTTTTTTTTTTCAACCTGAGAAAGCAACAGAGGTACGGTGCCTCAGCCTCCCGGCAAAACACCAGTTTGCCATCCCCAGTTAGAAGGTCAGAGGTACCTGAACCACACTCCGGCTTCTCATTTCCACGGCATTAGGTTTTACAGCCTGCCAGCTACTCGTATTCACAGCCATTAGTTTTCTATCACTTCTTTCCCCCCCCAAATCTTCTTTTATCTTCTCTTCTGTTCCCGAGCCTCCATGCCAAAGGTTGACGTATTGATCTTTGCACGCAGTTCCAAGCAGTCACACGCAGGCACCTTCTAAAATTAAACTGCACGCATTCGTAGGGCGACAGACCCACGACTATCATACGTAATAAAAGAATATGGCCTCCAATGATAAGATTTTACTAAATAGCACTCACACCGCACTCATTACGAGCAGCGCTTGGGAATTCAGCCTCAGGGGAAACATTTATTACCTAGCGTAAGTGATCACTAGGGGTTAGAATGAAACCGAGAAAATAGAAAAACAACGCACGAGCGCGTAAGAAATCCGTAACAGAGCACGCACCCGCCCCCCCAAAAGAATCCCTCTGCCCCACAAAACGACATGGGAACGTCGCAAGGAATTGACGCACGTTTACCAGGGAAAAGCTACACTTTCATCGCAGGCAATGAAATCTGCTGGGAGTCAAGGTCAGAATCATCATTTAGACAAGCCACATGAGAGTCATTTGTAGTCTTAGCAGAATAAAACCTCCCATCGCAGCTCACCAGTCAGGTGATGTGCCAGTCTAGTGAGCACCAGGCATTTATTTTGATGTAATCGCTTCACCGAAGGATTTTACAGCGAGGAATTTTAGAAAGGTTATACTCAAGCAGTGACATTACACAAGGATGCGCACCTCGTTCCGGTATACCTCTACGCCCTGCTTTTTCTGCTTTGCCCACAGACAAAAGCCACAGCTTTCTACAGCCTCTGGCACTGCAGAGGCGGCGTAGCTCCGGCAGAGCAAGCTGTGCTCTGCTCTAGCCCACTAAATGAATCAACAGCACCGGCAAACCAGCAAATCAATCCCTTCCAATTCTAAAAAAAAAAAAAAAAACCCTCTGTTTTAACGATGCCAAGGAGCAAAAGAACACAGCTGGAAATTCAAGGGGTAAGCTGTGCTTTCAGTACCGAGCGGCTGGGACAAAAAGAAAAATAACCTTTCGGTTTGTGAATTGGTATATGCTCGATATAAAATTTCACAGCTACACAATTGCTGTCGTTTAAACCTCCCAGTATGGTGTACAAGCATTTACTAATCCTTCCTTGCCGAGTAGTTAAGAATCATTAAACCAAGAAGTGCATCTGTTCAAGTATATGTTCTTCTCTCAGCCAAAGAAAGAGGGGCACAGAGTTATCACCACAAGGCTAAGATCACACGGCTCATCAATTTGGGAGTCTTAATTACAACTCCTTACTAGCTCCCACCCCATGCCCACTAACAACAACATTTCCAGAAGTTCTATGACTTTCGGGCACTTTTATCTAGGAATGCCCTAAGGAATAACACAAAACTTAAGTGACCACCACCCCCCCAAAAAGCCAGTGAGCGATCGCCTAATCATCAAAACAACCATTCAAATCTAAAACCGTAAACAATTTGCCTGACTCAGGGCCTTGACTCACATCCACGGATAAGTTTAGCCCGGGACACCTGAAACTGTTACTCAGCCCCATGGCTCACCCCGCTCCAGGAGCGGGGGGACGGCAGAATAAACCACGCATCTCCTGAGTCACCCCAGGCAGCGGCTGCCAGCACCCCGGCACGTAGGCTCGCACCACCGCCGAGCCAATTCCGCACCCAGCTGCTGCCGGAGAGGTCTTTCCAGCCCTCCCATCTCCACCAACCTGCTCCTGCCCCTTCTCCCGCACCGTTCCCGGCTCTTCCTTGACCCCACGTTGGAAGGAATCACTCCAACAATAAACTTACTCAACGTAAAGCAAGGAATTTTGTTCAGTTTGAGCTCCCTCTGAGCTCATCTCAGAGGCACGTGAGAACCTGGCAGGAGGGGAAGGGGAGAGGATCAGGACATGCAGTCCAAGGCAGGAGAAGATCTGGACCACCCCTGAAGCTCAGGCCATCAGCCCACACCTCAAACACAGGTCAAAGACCCCCTCGTCAGCCCTTCTCAGCGGCAGCCAGCTCCGAAGCAGCGCCAGACGAGCAGGGGTCGGCTAAATCTACCTGTGTAGACGCACGTAAAGGTCACAGCCACGTCCATTAGTCAGAGTTAGCTGCAAAAGTCAAGTCCAACGCCATCTCAGAAATGAGGTCTTCTAGCCATTCCTCAAGAGCGCGGATCTACAGCAAGAATCCAAAGAGAACAAAAACGTGATTACAGAGATCTTCACCAAGATCTGATGGGAACCACCTCTGCAGGCGTCACGAAGACAAGCCCAGTGTACTCAACCGTCACCTCTGGGTTTGTCGGAGCGCCAGCGGTTCTTCTACGAGCAGGCGTGCAAGACTGCAGAGTCAGGACTGTACATCAGCTGTAACATGACAACAAAATGAAGCTGTCGCCTAAATAAATAACAATACAAACTTGCGAAGTTGTTAACGCTCGCCAGTCTGGGCCCGTGTACTGTCCCCACTCTGTCAAGGTAAAATATTAATTAGCGCGTCTAAAGGCAGACAGGCACAAGTAAAATACTAAGCCAACATAAAAACAGTTTTAAAATGAGAGCGGTATTAGAGGAAAGAACAGTCACGGCTATTTACTGGGAACTCTGTGCTTGTGTCAGAACTATAAAATAAACATTTGGTCACACAGTACTTAATGCATGTTAAAATTTCAAGGAAAGGGGGGAAAAAAAAAACCAAACCAGAAAAAACATTACTTTTAATATACAAAGCAGTCAAAAAAAACCACAACCAACCTACTGAGATTTTTTCTTCCAGGCAAACACTGTTACCAGCTACAGTTTAATTTGTTTCACTACAAATTTGATATGATCTTGCTTATCTCTTTAAAATAGACCTTTACCTGTTTTCCAGGTCCTAAAGCAAAGCTCTATTGGATCCAACCGAAAAAATTTATCTGCTTCTTTTAGACTTATTTTTGTACTAAACCTTCTTTCAACAGATGCTTCGGCTCTGCGTGCCCAATTTTTCAGTCACGGGGCTGGGAACAATTTTATGGCTACCAAATCTGGTGTTTTATTTAAATAACACGACTTCCTAAGAAACGGCGGAAAGGACTCTGGATTCGCGAATCTGGCAAACGAAATGCCTAACAACCTCTCAAGTCTCTGGAACGCACACACAGAAGTCACTGGAAAGCAACAGTACGGGGAGGGGGGGGGGGGGGAGAAAGAGAAGGAACAGTACGTACTCCCAGATACCCTCCATCAACACATCTCGCTTCCTTTAGCAACCAGACAGATTGTCAGCTCCCAAACAAACCCATCACCCGAAGCAAAGGCAGCCAGCTGGGGAGCTTTGCTGCTCCGTAAGCTCGCTGGCTGTTCCTCCCGGCATCATCCAGGTTTCTCCCGAAAGCCTGGCATCCTCTGCTCCCCTCTTATAAAGCACCCTGCACTGCTGGCAGGAGTATCCAGGGAGAACGGTGCAGATCCCTTGGAGCTGTTTCAGATAACGACTCCATCACCCACCATCAATACCCTCCTTCCCTCCTAGACTTAGTGATGCAAATGCGTTGTCTAACACTGTGCTCCAGACAAGAGCTGGACTTCAGGAGCCGGGTGCAAGGAGAAACCTTTTTCTTGTTGTTTAAGAAACAAAAAAAAAAAAAAAAAGAAAAAGAGGGATAAGGGAGGAGTTTAGAAGCATTAAGCACACTTGAGGAGAAATACAGATACCTCTGAGGGTCTCCAAAAATAGAGAGATCGGATTAGGATATCAAATGGGGAGGGCTCCAGACACTGGGGACAGAAGTCACAATCTTCATGGAAAAACGTCCTTTACCGAGGAACGGAACCCCCCTGAGCAGGGATTTCTAAGGTGAGGAAGAAGCCCTTGATCCAGACTCTCTCCATGGGCAGACCTTGCCTTACAGGGACGCGCTCCTTCCCACAGAGTCTCTAGGAAAGACTCCAGTTTCAGGGAAGCCACACCGGAGGACATCACAGTTATGGAGACAAACTCCCTCATCCTGGGCCTTCTGAAGGCAGAGGAAATAGGAGAGCGGCAAGGAGAGAGGGTGGAAGTCCAGCAATATGTGGAAAAAGTCTTCACCCCAAAGTTCCATGAGTAGGGAGGTTCCCCTTAGGACAGGGACGTTTCTTCCTCTACATTCCCCAAAAGGTTCTTGCATCACAAGGGAGAACCCCTTCTCCCGAGATTTCTGAAGGGAAGGGTGCCAGGCACCAACAACTCAGGTTGCTCCTACTCGGGAATCCCGGTGGAAAACGTGCATTTCCCTACAGCCATCCACGGCGGAGGTGGAGGGGAGCACATGTATCTATAGGGGGTTGTATGTATAGGAGAGTACACATATCCCCTGCCCTTATGGGGAGTACCTATGTTCATGGGTGCATTCACCTGAGGGACACGGATAACGCATGCATGTGTCTACATGAGCAGGTCAGAGAGCCGACTTAGGTGCAGATGGACATTGGTATGCGCATAATCTGCATATGCAAAGGCACGGGGATGTCTATACATGACACACACAGGGCTGTCTCAGTGTGCCTGAACGAATTTGTGTTTATAAGGACATCTACAGCTGTACGGCTGGGTGTGGGCAGACGTGCAAAGGTACAAGTGCATGCCCGAGCACGTGGCAAACCGGTGGCTATAGGCACAAAGGTGCTGCTTTGCACCCGTACGTAGGCACCCAAGGAGAGGAGGTATGTCTTAGTGCGTATATACCCATCTCCATCAGCACCTGTGCAGCTATAGACACGTGCATGCACACCTGTATGCGTACACGTGTACTGAGAGGTGCACACGTGTGCACCCGTTTGCATCCCTATAAATCTCTGTGTAAACCTGCAGGTATACTTCCCCTGCGTGCGCAGGTATGCGCCACGTATGTATATAGCTACAGCATATAGACACCTGTATGAGTCAATGCATCTCTATACACATTCGTATCTGTACCAGGATGCATTATGTAAACGCCTACATCCACATCGGTGTACTTACCTCCACACGTGTGGGATCATATATACACGCGCCGATGTATAGCTATGGCTATGCTCGGGTATTCACACGTAAGTACAAAAGTGGTTGCAAACACAGACATCACCAGTTACAGGAACTCCCATAGGTGCACATATACCTCGGCAGGATATATACCGAAATAACGCACTGGCTGGGTAGGCAGCGGTCCGGGTGTTCCCTGCACCTCGACGGCCAAGCACCAGGACTGGACGTCCCTGGGGAGGGGGCACCCCTGGGTGCCCAGCAATGCACCGAGAGGCACCCCTACATCCAGCACCCACACTGGGTACACCTCGTTATCCCTCCCACCTCTCCATACGTTCTTATCTGGTGCATATCCGTATTTCCAAGCGAGCAGATAACCCCGGGGACACGAACCCGCTGTGAACCCCCACACGCCCGGGAACTGACGTACCTGGCACACACGTTTTCTGCAAACACCCCCCACCCCCGTGTGTGCAAGAGTGGGGTGCGCACACACATCCAGCGCGCACCTACGCTCCTTGGCGGATGCGATGGTGTAAGCAAAGCTCAAACCCTACGAGGCAGGCACGTTGCCGGGCACGCGTACAGCTGACACGGACACCCAG